>APFE030371066.1:4460-147064 GCA_000404065.3 Pinus taeda | reverse complement strand
GGTGGTGGATACTGCATGTTACTTGGTCAACAGGTCACCTTCATCAATGTTGGAGGATAAGACTCCACAAGAAGTATGAACTGGTAAGAAACCCTCTCTTTCATATCTGAGGGTATTTGGATGTGATGCATATGTACATGTTCCAAAGGAGAAACAAACCAAGTTGGATAGTAAATCTGAAAAGTAAATCTTTATTGGGTATAAGGATGGTTTAAAGGGTTATAAACTTTGGAACCCAGTAACAAGGAAGGTTGTGTACAGTCGAGATGTGGTGTTTAGAGAGGTGAAAGATGTTATTAAAAATGAAGTCCAACCAAAGGAACCTTTGAAGATAGAGTTTGAACTAAAGGAGGAAGAATCAGACTCTATAGCAGAGAACAAATTAGAAGATGAAGAGCCACAACCTCCGGCTGTGAGAAGATCAGCTCGAGAAAGAAGGCAGCAAGAAAGGTATAGTCCATATCCTTTTTGTTCAAACTTTGCTTTGTATGTTACTGATGATGATCCCAGAAATGTGAAGGAAGCAGTGGATTCAGAGGATGGAAAACTCTGGAAAGAGGCCATGGTTGATGAAATGGCATCTTCACACAAAAATGAGGCTTGGGATCTGGTAGAGTTGCTGACTGGAAGGAAACCCATTGGCAGCAAAGGGGTGTTCAAGAAGAAGATAAATGTAGAAGGGAAGGTGGAGAAATACAAAGCTCAGTTGGTAGAAAAAGGCTATTCCCAGGTGCCAGGAATTGATTCTGGTCATATTTTTTCTCCTGTTGCCAATCTAAATTCTATTAGATTACTTTTATCTGTTGTTGTTGCTTTTGATTTTGAGGTAGAACAGATGGATGTGAAGACAAAATTTCTTCACGGGGATTTGGAAGAGGAAATCTACATGAAGCAACCTGAAGGCTTTGCGGTGAAGGGAAATAAAGAACTAGTATGCAAGTTAAAGAAGTCTCTGTATGGGTTAAAACAGTCACCAAGGATGTGGTATCAGAAATTTGATACATTTATACGAGGACTTGGCTTCACTAGAAGCAAAGCAGGTCATTGTGTATATTTTAAATTAATTGGTAAACATGTTATTTATCTGGTCTTGTATGTGGATGATATGTTGTTGGTTGGAAATGACAAAGAAATTATCCATGATTTGAAGACCCAATTGTCCTCCAAATTCGACATGAAAGATCTCGGTGCTACAAACTATATTTTGGGTATGGAAATTAAAAGAGATCGAGTAAAGAGGAAGCTCTGGTTAAACCAAAGGAAGTATGTTGAGACAATATTGCAGAGGTTTAATATGTAGGATAGTGAACCGGTGAAGGTTCCTATTCTTGTAGGTGTGACGTTATCTACTGAACAGTGCCCCAAGACACAAGAAGAGGAAGAGGACATGTCCCGTGTTCCATATGCAAGTGCATTCGGTAGCTTGATGTATGCCATGGTCAGTACTAGACTATACATTGCACATGCAATGGGAGTATTGAGCAGGTTTATGTCAAAACCAGGGAAGGAGCACTGGACAACAGTGAAGCGGGTTTTCAGGAATTTGCGTGGCACTAGTGATTATGGTTTGTGCTACCAAGGAAGACCAGGATTGGATATTCCGTGGCTTTGTTGATGCAGACTGGGCTGGAGATCTGGATGAGAGAAGATCTACAAGTGAGTATGTGTTTAACCTATTTTGAGGTGCAGTCAGTTGTATGAGTAAGAAATAATCTGTAGTGGCACTATCAACTATAGAGGCAGAGTACATGGCAGCCACTCATGCAAGCAAGGAAGCAGTTTGGTTGCAGAGATGGTGTTCAAGTATGGGGTTAGTATAGGGAGCTATAAGGATAGACTGTGACAGGAAAAGTGCAATTTTATTGGCAAAGAACCCTACTTATCATTCAAAGACAAAGCACATTGATGTTCAGTATCACTTTGTGAGGGATATGATAGAACAAAAGAAGGTGTTGCTGGTAAAGGTGGACACTTTGAAGAATACTGCAGATGCATTGACAAAATATGTGAGCTCTGAGAAGCTCTCTTGGTGTAGAGAAACAATGGGCATTCCAGGGTTGGAAAAATGACTAAGCTCTCTTGTGGCCCCCTGTGGAAAGAAAACAATAAGTGGGAGATTGTTTGGGTTGTGTTATATTCTTTCCACATAGTTAACAGGGGGTTTGAGGGGTACACGTAACTCCACTTTATGGGGTCCGGGGCAGCGCAGCAGAAAATTTTTGTTTTGGACCCTATGTTAGGTTGGGTAGACCGACCTATGGTTTGTGCATGATTTTCGTACATGTTTTTTGGATGCGATGGTTTTCAGTCCATCGTATTGGATGCAATGGTTTTTTGGTCCATGGTATTGGACGTGATGTTTTTTCAGTCCATTGTATTGGATGCTTCAGTGTGTATCAATATGTATTGTAACATTAAAAGGAACATAATGAAAAATCAAGCTGGTAGTCCCGGTTTTGGGATCCAGGGGAAAATCTCTGTGCATACGTGTTTTTATGTGTTATGCTCTTGCATTGTTTATTTTTATGTGATTTAGAATTTGTATGCAAGTAATTTCTGTACGAGGTTAAAACCTACAGGAGGAAGAGGGGCTATGGGTTGACTCCCCCTACCTTTCTTCTTGGATGCTCTAGAATGGTTTCTAAAAATATTCTTTATGTCCTCATAGGATAGTTGGTAGATGTCTCCCTTGGCCAATAGATTGAGGGTGTCTAAAAGGTCTTCCTGAATTCCCCTGAGCAGGACCAAATTCAAAGATTCAAGGTCAAGTATACACTCGACCCTTTTGTAATTGAGTTGGAACCTCTCCTCATAGTCTTCCAGGGACTCATCACTTCCTATGTTCATTCAGAAGATTTGTTATTTAGTATTTTTGAACTAAAATAGTCTCAATACTTGTATTTAAAGGCCTGTTGCATCTAAGCCCAAGTTGTGATGCTATTTCGAGATAATCCCATGAACTAGTGCAGTGCTGCATCCTTGAGAGTAGAATGGAACAATTTCAACTTTTTCTCATCTTCTCCATAGTCATAAGTTTGATAAATGACAAGAAACTCAAAAAAGAAGGTGTTAGGATCTTCTATAGTCAGGCCATGGAAGTGAGGTAGCGCTGAAGGAATTATATTCTTCATTTTGGTGTCCCCATTCGTCTCCCGAATGGGGAAGGTACTGTCCATTGTCTTTCCATTTCCCCTAGCATTTTTGTTTTCAGCCATTGGCTCCAGAGGAATGTTTTCTTCCTCTTCTTCCCCTATAGGTTCTTTAAATATGTCTGGCTATTCACCTAAGGGTTCTGTTTGATTGCAGCCACCGAAGAAGAGAGAAGGTTGGCTGAGTGAAGTAGTGGGGGTGTTTGGCAAAAAATTTCCTGAATTATCTCTATTCCTATGAGGCATGAAAGGAAATATTTTTGGTCAGTTTTTGTTTCTTTTTCCCCACATTGATAGTACCTGCAAAAGCTGAAACTGTGATTGAACAAAATAAATTCCAACTAGCTAAAATGAACTTTCCGAATGGAAATTTGTAGAATTGAAAAGGAAAGCAAGGAAATGCAGAACTAAAATAAAAGAAATGACTAGTCTACTTTTGCTAAAATAAACTATTAGCAGAATTTTGAAATAGGAAATAGAAGAAAGCAGTAGTCACAGAATTCTCTTACGCTTCCTTGGCAACTACGCAAAAAAGTGGTGAGTGTCTATATTGCAGTAGGAATGCTGCAACTCCTGGGCTATCAACTTTACTTTTATCAACCCAATAGTTCGTAACAAACTTGGAAGCATTAGTGTTCTATGCACAAGTACTAGTTCTCATTGCAAGTTATCACTTGGTCAGCCGGCGCAAGATCACTAGGAGCTGAAGTGAACTTCTATAGATTTTAGAAGAAGCTCTATGTGTGATGAAAGGAAAGAAAGATTACTCTACAGATGATATTCTAACTGCAGAAAGGAGAAAGACTGGAATGTAAAGCAAAACCTTGTAAACCCTAATTAACAAGCTAATTCTACCTTTTTGCTTAAAACACTATGAAAAACATGAAAGAAATTCCATTACCTACTCAAGGAAGTAAACAACATCTAATCATGCTTTTTCTAGAAGTAAATAAGCAAAACACATATTTTTGGATTTTTATGTGTTTTTGTGTGAATTCAACATACATCTAATTTATTGTGTGTGAGTGTGGCAATGAACAGGTGCCGTCAGTGTTATAGACATATTTGGGAACCTCAACCCCAATCTTATATGTCAATAAACTAGGGCTCATCAACCCCTAAAAGAGTTGTTTCATACCCTAAAATAATATGGTCATCTTATTACATCATTCCCGAGAAGTTCCACCTAAGAAAACATCTAGAAATGGCCTAAACTGAACCATATTGACTGCTCCACTGGCAAGGTGTGATGCATAATGAGTATTACACTAGCCAGGTGTGATGCATACTATTTGGGCCTTCTATAGGGTGTGATGAGCCAGGATGGACAAACGTTTGAGACAATTTGCTAGGTGGTTGCTCATGGAATTTTCTAGAAACTTCTCATATGACGCTTGCCTCTCTGAATTCGCCTAGGGATGAGTAAGAGATCCAAGAAATATCCAAGTGGAATCAATTGTAACAAGTGGAATGACACTAACGAAAACCCCAGAGATGACTCACACCCTTGCACACATCTATAAATGGATCCCTCATCTAAGAGATCCAGAGGCTGGAATATTGTGAATTGCTAGGAAGTGCTAATAGTTTGTAATTGATGAAAGAGCATTGTATTGTTGGTGTTATCTTGCTATTTCATGAGGTGAAGAGGGATTGATTATGGGAGGATGATACTAGATTAGACAACTGGGTTGTAATTCTCTCTTCTATTCAATAAAGTTCTTCATGATTTCTTCCGTATGATTGTGCAATTGTGAATGTTATCATTTATGAATGCCATTGTATGTTCATTATATATCTGATTCTGTAATGTTTATGTTATAATAGATGAAGATTCTTGGATGGTTCTTTGTTACTATGTTTCTACAGGTACTCTCCAAGCGGGATAAGTATGGAGAGGAGTTGCAAGCTCTGTCAAGGGGGAGAGAGATCAAGTAAGGGATTAAGTGGAAGTTCCAAGTTGGTCCCCTCATCTTTCTCTTATCTATTGTGCATAGAAGAAATCGTTGAATTGATTTAAACTATTGTTTCTAGGGTAGCTGCCAAACCTAGAGGGCTAGTCGATCGAAAAGACTCTAGTTTTTCCATAAACAAAATGGTGACTCCGTTGGGGAGCAAATAGATGTTTGTTTGTTGTTATTGTTTGTTTTATAAATTATAGATAGAGCTTGAAGTCAGCTAGGTAGCCTTCGAACTGCTCTTGCTCTGTAATTGCATAGTAGATGAATGCTGCTTCAGTAAATATCTGGTTGAGTTTATGAATTAAACATTTGACTTACAAGCATTCTAGATCCCCTTTTGGTAGCATAGTAACCTCTCAAGACATTCCTCTGTACTTTTCTCTTTACTGTCCATCATAACTCAGCTTAATTCATTGAAAATAGTTGCACATATGAACCAAAACCCATTTCAATTTCTCTCCCTAGCCCATCGCAATGTCTATCATTGTAAACTAGTATGCATCGCACCTCCCGAGTGTGCAAAGTATGATGCATCCCTGCTTCTGTGAAGCACAGGTGCGATGACTGACTGAACCTATTTCCATTCTAGAAATTTGGGGTTTTTGTCCTTGTTGTTAGTCTTGTTCAGTTGTTTTGCTTCTCATGAACAATACTTCCTTACTGAAGCCTACTTTCATCAAATAGATCAGCCTCCATAGATTAGGATTAGTAAATGTTTTTACGTATTTGTCCATCATTTACAATCCTTTGCTGAAAAGTTGCTTAAATCGATTTGTCGCTTTGGTACAAAAAGTGTTGTATCTGTCATTTTGTGTTGAAAAAAGAAGTGTCATGGATTCTTCTTTCCTTGGATAGTTGATTGAAGTTTTCATCATGTATTTGGTTTGATTTATTGATATTCGAAGTGACGAAAGCATTTTTTATTCAAAATTGAAAAGTGTCGTTTAGTCTTGCTTTCTCTTTTGAAGTAGAAATTGTCAAAAATGTCATTTTGAACGAAATATTTCAAATCTTTGTTGCATTCAATTTTCCTTTTTAGCATTTCTACATTAAGGAGAAAGAGAAAAAATACATGCATTTTCATTTTCATTTAGTTTTTGTGTGAAAAAATCTTTAGGAAAATGCACTAGTGTGTGCTCTTTGGTTTTTGTTTGAAAGAATTGTAATCTTCTTTCCCTAGTAGCTAGGATTTTCATTGCTCAAAATAAACAAAGATTGATTATCATTGTAGATTGCATTTTAGGAATTTCAAATCAACATCATGTGGTGAACCATTGAAAGGCAAACTTTAAATAAGATAAAATCTAAAATAAATTTCAATTAACCTAACAACACTTTGGAACTTAACGCAACACATCTAGAGGTCTAGGCTAGAGATGTGTTCTGGTGTCATAAAAACTAGTAATTGTCATTTTCATTAAAGGTTGGGTGATTCCTCCTCCTTGATACAACAAGTGATAGCATGGACATGTGCTCCCCATACTATCACGTATATATTGGGAGACCACAATAGGCTTATACCCTTTATCCATAGGATGCCAAGACTGTCGCCCTATTGATCGCAATGCACTGAACACAACATTTAGGAAGATTATATGTCTTACATAAGTCCTTGGTAATTTCTCTTTAATTTATCACCAAGGTGTATATTGTAGTTTTTCGATTGGTTTGGTAATCCCTCTATGTAGATTTTCCAGAGTAGTCACTTTTGTTCCTTTTCGATTCTTTAAAAGAAAAGGTCCATCTGAGCACTTGTCACTTCAGGCTCATTAAAAATCGAAGGGGACTAGAGTCATCTTTAGCTTTTTCTCGACTCTTAAAAAATGAAAAAGAAAACGTGTATGAAAGCGTCTTTAAAATTAATTGAATTCGGAATAACATCCTTGTTCCTAAATTGATCTTAGGTTGAGGTATATGGAGACAAATTTGAGATCCACCAATCAAGAATCCCTTTTGAAGGGAATCCTAGTCCTTTTTCTTCTTAGGGATTATTAGTGCTCCATATATGGCTACATTGTCCCTTCCGGGAGTTACCATTGGCCTGCCATTATGGTTGTTCTCAACCTCTGTGGTTCAAAATGCCATGATTCCTTCATAATCGAATAAACCTTCAGTTGATACTGAAGTTGACCATTCACCTTCTTCTTCGTTTGTTTCTCCCTCTCCTTCTTCCTCTTCACTTGGTGAAAGTAGTGATGCTAGTAACCAGGTGGCTGAGAAGAAGAAGAAAGGGAAAGAGAAGAAAAATAAACCAATTCAGCAAGGGGCAAACCATGCTTCATCTGGTGAAAATCCACACATTAGACTTTCCAAAGCCAAATTTACATGCATAGTTTGTGCAGGTGACCATTTTTCTCAAGACTGTCCTTGCTTTCATCAGATCTTAAGAGAATGGTCTCCCCGTTCAAAACATCCTATGCGATCAACTTCTGGAGATCATGTTGATAACACATCTTCAAATAGTGATAGTAAATATCATGGAGAGACGAGAAAGGTTAGAGTTCCATGTAAGTTATGTGAAGCGAACCATACCCTTCACCTTTGTCCCTTTCTGGATGAAGCCAAAAGAGTGTTCGATATTCATCCTGCATCATCGCAGTGACTTCCATATGGCTACAAGAAACTCTCCCTAAGTCCTTTACTCTGAATTAAATCAACCATTGGTTAAAACCACTCTCTCTGAAAGTGAATCTCATGAGTCTATACCCGACCAAAGTCAACCAATTGAGCTGATAGTTGACCCAATTTTACCTTCCGAAAATCGTACCCTTCTCGAAGAGAGTGATAATGATACCATTCAAATTCTCCTTGTTACATCAGATTCTAATGAACTTGGGGGGAATTTTCCCATTCCTTCACAACAGGAAGAAAATCCCCCAGCTCTTGTTACTTAAGGGGTTAATTCACCCATTTATTCGGTACCCCCTCCAAGTAGTCTACTCACCTCCTTTGATTGGAACCAACGAGCAAGATGTCACCTTCATTATTATGTACCTTTCCAGATCATAGTATAAGTTTAGAAAATGATCGTGTCTGGCACTATCATAGATGAGGGTGCATCAGTGAGTATCCTTTCCTCAACTTCTTGGAAAGTGCTTGGTTCACCATCACTTATGCCTATTACGAAAAATCTGTCAGGCTTTAACAAAGGAACTAGTCGACTGTTAGGGATCCTTCCTAAGTTATTGATCACTTTGGGAAGGAAAATTGTTCATCTGAATGTGATGGTAGTCCCAGAACCGTTAGATTACAATCTACTCCTTGGATGTGACTACGTTTATAACATGGAAGCTATTGTTTCAACACTCTTCCAAGTGATGTGTTTCCCACATGAAGGCGAAATTGTCACCATTGACCAGCTTTTATTTCCAGGTCCAACCATAGCTCGAAGTCAATCATCATCCCTCAATGGTCCTTTTACATCAATGATATATCTTGAACCTTCATTCCATCCACCTGATTGCCATGAATAGTCTGGTGAATGTAACAAAGCTTAGGGGGCATGCACCCTTGTCTATTTTGTGGATGAACCTAGTTGTAAAGGATAAGTTTCCCTGTAGGCTATGTGATTGGCCTAACACACCATTCACCTTTGTCTATTCAGTGGAGGAAGCCAAGGAAGTGTTTCGTCTTTTGGATGAAACCATCCTTGCTAACTACAGTAGTTTCCATATGGTTACAGAAGAATTTCGTTTTCATCATGCTGGCGGCATGCAAAACTTTTTCCCATTTTCAATTTTTAGTTTTGTTGTTTCTAGTTTTTTAGTTTTGTCGTTTCTAGCTTGCATAAAAGAAAACTAAAACCGAGCATAGTTCCCCCAAGGTTCAAGCTTGTTAAAAAATGAACCCACCTTTGAGTAATTAACCTTCGTGATTGCCATGCTATCAACCTTTTGAACCTTGGTTGTGTACCTCTCATCACCTTCATTCTTTTGGCCGATCATATGCTTCCACTTGGTTGTTTACCCTTTTTGAGGAGCACTTGTGCTGATTGGTCTTGTTAACCAACCTCTTCACAACATTCACCATATTTTGAGAAGTTCCAAGCTTACCTGGAACCAGTTGCTACCCTAGACACCACTCGTTCCTCAAAATTTACTCTCCTTTAAACTCTTTTTAGACTCATTAAATATGAAAAGATTGTTGAGCACCAGCCTTTCCAGCTCGTTAATGTGATTGGAAATTTCATCCCTCCTGTATATTTTAATATCTTTTGGACCTGAGGGATTATCTCATGAAAAAGATCAAGCACTTGTCTTTTTAAGCTCGTTAAAGTGATTGGAAAAGTCATCCCTTTTGTATTATTTTATCCTTTTTCGGACTTCAACGATTTTTTTACAAAAAAGAAATGTTGGAGTTTCATTTTCATCCATTTTCAAACTCTCTAAACATGAAAAGTACCAAGTTATCCTTATCATTAAACTTGTTAAAAAAATAGCGAAAAACTTGTCGACTCTAGACAAGACCGAGTTTCACTATCGCTGGACTCGTTAAAACATAGTGACAGGTTTGCTCAAAGGGAAAATTATAGAAAAAGCATATGTTATCCTCCTCAAGCTTGACAGAAATAAAGAGATACTGGTCAGTGTTGACTGGGTAAAAAAGGGAAAAAACTTGGAGAAATTTATGTTAGCAAGTCTCTGTTGAACATGACACTTTCACTCCATAACCATCATTGAGTCAAGTTGGGTTATTCCATTTGTCGGTTATCTTACCATTGGTCTTCCACACCATCCATCTTTTGGGGTTAAAGCACCAATCCATCTCAGTGTCGCTGACATGTTCAAGAGAACTCATTCAGTTGAGAAACCACAATCTAGTTAATACCTCATCCACTGCAATAACTTCAACCTTCATTTTTCAGGGCCGTCATTCCTGAACCTCATGTGATCAGTTCATTTTCACCTCCAGAAATCATTTTCTTCTTTTCATGTTGTAGATGTGGCATATGTTATCACTTAAGAAATCTAATGCTAAAATTTCTCATCCTAGCCTAATGACAAAGGTGAGTGTTAATCTAAGTTGATTTCGTTGTTTCCTTAAAGTTTGAGTCTTAGGAGGTCATGACTCAAGAATGTATTCTTATCTACCACTGGTCACCTTCATTCATCACCGATCTCATAGTCATGTGTTACTTTGTTATGCACCACAAAGCCTTTTAGGTAATTGCATAGCGCATGTAACCTTTCTAAAGTGTTTTCGCAGCGCATTTACTCTATTTAGTAGTTTCACAGCGCAAAAGCTCATTAGTTGTTTTCACAGCGTGATACGTCATTAGGTGACTTCATAGCACATCATTCAAAATTTAAACTAACCGCACTGCGAAATCAGAGATTCGTGCATTCCGCAACCAATCTTTCCCAAATGCCAAATCTATTAAGTAAATCTATGGTTGTGTCATCCTTTTTCAGTTCATGTACTCAATTTATCACGTCCCACCACCCATCTCCATTATCACAACCATTAGATTTGTTGATACACACATAATAAAAGTTCCAAGAAAAGCAACATATGTACAAGTTTTAATGATGATTGTAAGCCTTTCATGAATAACAAATATGCAAGATTGCAATTTAAAAAAAACTATAATCGGCAAGATTTCAATTTTAAATAACATTGTAATCAAGCGAGGCAGCAAATCAGGCGAGGCAGTAAATCAGGGGAGGCAGATTTTCAAAAAAGGCAGAGTTTACAGTTTGAATAGAGCTAGCATTCCATGCTTACAGTTCATTAAAATTTCATGGACGGATCAGTAGAGAAGAAAGAACACAGAGCAAGCAAATTTATGAGAAACGAGCCTGAAGGTTTGGATATAAAATTGAAGAACAAGGATGTGGAGAATGCATTTAAAAAAGCCGGATGTTGGAATTTTTGCAGGAAGTTACAAGGAGGTCATGCACATGTGACTAAAGAGTTTGCACTGAATTTTACAGGATTAAACTCAAAGGTGGGTATGATGGAATTGCAGGTCTCGCTAGATATGATATCCACAGTGACAGAGATTCCACGAGGGCAAGAAAATTGGTTCAAGAATTTCAAATTTGACATGAATCCATGCAAAGAGTTTTTAAAGAAGGAATTCGTTAACTCGGATTTGTGCAAGTCTGTTCCTAGGAGTTATGTCAAAGAGTCATATGCACAGTTGCTCACCTGTATATAGAAATACCTGACCTGTGAAGGAAGATATAACAAGGTGTATTCATACCATTTCAAACTCCTTTTGTATTTTACAGGGAAGGCTTCTATTGATCTACCTTTTTACTTATTCCGCAGTTTTAGTAAAATGTGTGACAAGGTGCAATTGAGAAAAGAGGCTTGTGAAACTTCTTTGTTTCACCATGGCGTGATTAAGTTACTTGTCTTGCATGAACTTCAAAAGATAGGAAAAGACTGGAATACATTTATATTCATGGCTGGTTTCAAAAGCCAGACAGGTCTCAGCCCTCTAGCTGCAAAATATCTTACAATAGTAGGTCTTCAAACAGAAACAAGAGCCAAGAGGTTTTCAAAGTTAAAGGCAAGGAAACAAGTTAGAGAATCTGCAAAGTCACTGATCATTCAAGATACACCTCAGCAGTCAGTTAAAGAAAAAGCTCAGGTCAAAGAGAGTGCACATGAATCAAGCATGGGTGAAGTAGTTCAAAGAAGAGGAACGAGGAGCCAGGTGGCTAAAGAAAAGGGTAACTCACTAGCTATTGAAGAAAGTCCTTCTTTGAAGGGAATTTTAAATGATTTATTGCAGGCGATTGACTTTGAAGGGTCCCCACTAGTTCAAGATGATTTGATGCAGTCAGGAAAGAAGAAGACAAAGAAAGCTAAAGCCTCAAAGAAACTCAAGTTTGATGAGCAAGTTGAACAATTTGTTTTCAAGCCCAAGAGACCCATAACAAGGAAGTTTAAACAAGTACATTAGGTACTACCAAGGACAGATGAAACAGGCGAAGAGATACAGCCTCGTGAAAGAAAGGACAACGGCAAAACAGTTGCCACTCATAAAGGAGATAGTATGGAAGATTTGAAAAGGAAATTGGAATCTGCCAACCTTGAGATTGCCAGACTGAGGAAAGTTGCTAGGAAACATGCCATACAACAAGATAATTATTACAGAATGAAGACCTTATGGGAAGACAAAACAACTTCAGAGGTGGTTGACTGTATTACTCAATTCCATACCTGGACAGTACCGGCAATTAAAGAAGCAAAATTCATCATAATGATTAATATGCAATTAAGAGCTGGGATCAAGGTCATGAAGAAACAAATTGAATACTTAAAGGTACAGTTAGGCTAACTGAAGGAATCTTCTTAATGAAATCCCATTTCAAGTAAGGCTATGTTTCGAATTTTGATGATTTTGCTTAGTGTCACCTTTCTTGAAGAATCCTGCATTTCCATTCAGTTTTGAAAGGTCTTGGAATAGTTCAAAGAAGGTTTTGATAGCAAAGTGCTCAAATAAGTAAAGTTATGGGTTGAAACTACCATTTTTGAAGCAACTCAGTAGTTTCGTAGCGTGCTACGAGACTGTTGAAGGTGATGATTAAAGCTCAGTAGTTTCATAGCGTGCTACGAAACTGCTAAAGCTAAACAGTCCAATTTCAATTAACCGGTTTTGAATATGAGTGGGAATTTTCAAAGGTGAATGTCTACAAGGTATGCATGGCATCAGCTGAAGCTATTAAGATTCAACCAAGTCAAGAAAGGTGGAAAAGTATGGATTCGGGTCCAACTTTTAACTTTTGTCATAAAATAAGTGTCTTTACCACGGTTCAAAATATGTCAATACAACATAAAGGAGCTTTTTGCTTTTGAATATAAAGGAGGTGGACAACACATAAAGGACGTCGCAATCTGTCAGATTTTGGAAAACCAAAGATGAAGGACCTACTTATGTGGATTCGAAAATTGTAAAGGCCGATGAGCAAGGGTAGTTTCCTATTTTTCAGGACAATGGAGAGGATGTGGCATAGAAGACCAACATGGAGCCTTGAACACGCATCACAACCAAACTGAAAGGAACCAGATGTCAACGAACGAGAACCATTCTAACCAATGCTATTATTAGCATAATAGGGTGTTAGAATCCTACTTGATTTAGATCTCTAGAAAGTCTAGTTGAAGTTTCTTACATTTAATAGGCAGTTAAAAGTTGATTAGGTGTCATTAGAAGTAGATTTCAAGTTCCCCTCATGCTTGAGGAGGAATCTCAATTAGGTAGAAGAGCTCTATATATAGTAGGAACAACAATGTAAAAAGAGTTGGATGTTTATGTAAAAAATCTTTGTTGACAAGCTTATGTAAAGACCCTGTTTATTTTGATAATGCAGTGAATGCTTTTAGCTGCTCAAGAATCATAGTGACTTCAATGTATGAATTCCTCTTGTTGTCTTTCATGTCGTTTACAGTTTGATGGGTACTTGATTACTTAGAAATCACATGCTGTGTTCTAATTTCCTTCATGTACTCATATATTGTCCCTTTGTGTCTGTTGTACTTTATGTATATTGAAGTCTGAATGCCTTGATTTCATTGCAAAGCCAATTCACTGTTAATGCTGAGTAACATATGACTCCATGAGCCCAATGGATGCATATTAATTTAGATTTTTCTAGCCTCATTCCTATTTGTTTCATAGAAGAGTTAGCCATCTCAATCACAATTGCAAATCTTAAACCCTTTGAGAGATCCCTCTCATGCTAAGGAGGCTAAGCCTTAGCTTAAAGATTGGTCTGAAATAGTTACTTGAAGTCTTCCTAGTCTGCAGCCTTCCAGGGCCTGATTTTGAGATAACAGGATACATCGAGGCCCTCCTACGATGAGTCACTTCTTGTTGAAATCAACTGATTATCAAAGAAGTTGACTTAGAAACACCCCTTTTAGTACTTTGAAGCTTGCATGCCTCAATGGCAAGTTTCTCACTTCTAGTGGTAGGTTGACATCAATGGCCTTCAACTGAAATATTTTGCATGGTGTTCGACATCGGATCATATATTTACACCATGTGAATTGTATGGTAGTACCTTGAGGGTCGTTATCATTAACAGTGAATCCTCTTGCATCTGTTAACTGCTCACATTATTGGCTGGTAATCAGGCGATGTCTTTCCATGTTCGACTTCAGAACATCTGTTCACATGGATTGGCTTGTACATCGGGAAAAGATTAAATGAGTTTGAAGACCCTGGATCTAGTTTCATCCATCCGAGCTATGATATATTCAAGGATATAAAAACATCAAATGTACAAATACGCTGCAAAGATGGTCATCCGAACCAAGGTTGATGACTCTACATCTAAAGAATGACCAGTCTACATTTGTAGACGACTATCGAATATATGTACATGAAATGAATTTATAAAGCTAAGCATGGGAATGCCTGCCTCAGCTAGATCATGAAAAATTATATTACGATGATGTATTGTATTGTAACTTATTCAAGTCACCTTCCAGATCGAAACCTCGGATCCTCATGATAAAGCATTTCACCTCACATCAACATTTAGGACTTGATGCTTTAGGGGGAAATTTTTATAGACATATTTCAGCACCTAAACCCCACTCTTATATGTCAATAAACTAGGGCTCATAAACCCATAAAAGAGTTGTTTCATACCCTAAAATAACATGGTCATCTGATTACATCATTCCCCAAAAGTTCCACATGAGAAAATATCCAGAAATGGCCTAAACTAAACCATACTGATTGCTCCAGTATCAAAGTGTGATGCAGACTGAGTATTACACTGGCTAGGTGTGATGCATATTTTTGGGAGTTCTATAGGGTGTGATGGGTGAGGATGGACAAATGTCCGAGATAGTTTGCTAGGTGGTTGCTCATGGAATCTTCTAGAAACTTCTCCTATGACACTTGCCTCTCTGAATTTGCCCTGGGATGAGTAAGAGATCCAAGAAATCTCTAAGTGGAACCAATTGTAACAAGTTGAATGACACTAATCAAAAACCCAGAGATGACTGGAACCCTTGCACACATCTATAAATGGATCCCTTATCTAAGAGATCCAGAGGCTGGAATATTGTGAATTGCAAGGAAGTGTTGATAGTTTGGAATTGAGGAAAGAGCATTATATTGTTGGTGTGATCTTGCTATTTCATGAGGTGAAGAGGGCTTGATGCTAGGAGGATGATGTTGGATCAGACAACTGGGTTTTAATTCTCTGTTCTATTCAATAAAGTTATTTAAGTTTTCTTCCATATGATTGTACAATTGTGAATGTTATCATTTATGATGGACTACAGGAGGAGGCAGAGAGAAATGTTTTCTATTATGGGGGTGTGAAAGTGGGTGGAAAAGGTGGATGAAGGTTGGGATGAGGTGTTAGGGCACGTAAGGTCTACCATGAACCACCACGAGAGAGAAATATGATTGGCTTTGCTCAAGGAGAGAGGAAGAAGTTCTATGGAAAATAAAGGAAACTAGGGCAGAATTGAGGTGAGGTTTGGGAGACCTCTAGAGCATGGATCGGATGGAGAGTGTGATTTTTGGTAAGCTTCCCTACTATTGGAAGATATATTCTACGTACAAATAAACTAACAGTCAACCAAGAAAATCAAGAAACAAATGAAATGAGTGCATCCTAGGAAAACAAAGTTTTGCATAAAAAGGGTCTAAACTATGACGTATGAAAGGAAATGCTGAGAAATGTTGTAAGAAAGGAAAGAATTAAAAAAAACTATTGTAAATTAGGAATTGAACATGATAAATATGATCTAAAGCAAAGCAAAACTGGAATATCAATCTACTAAAGAGATGCAAACACTAGAAGTCTTAGGAATGAGGAAAATATGTGTTTTTGGGGCAGCAAGAGAGTCTTTGCCTCAAATCATGGTCCTAGAGGGAGGAAGAGAGGCCAAGGCACTATTGCTAGCCTTTTGAAATTTTTTTGATCACTTCTTAACTTGCTACAAAAAGAAAAAATGGAAGCAAACTACTAAATCATCAAAAGCAACCTATTCTTAACCATAAGGAAAATACATATAATAGTAAACTAATCTACCAACTGAAGTAAAGCCTACAAATACAAGTAAAGAGAAGCTTGGCTACTTGGATTGGGCCCTAGCCCAAGAGATTCTACCCTCTGAGGTAACTCAGTGCTAGCTCAAAAAGGATTCCATCTTCGTTATCAAAAAATAGTAAGATTACATAAAACTGTCACAAAATAGTAAGCTCGAAATTTGAGCAGAGTTTACATAAGCAAAAGAATCCAACCCTAGTGAGGCCCTAGGCCTCCCTACTTAAAATCTAAAGCTACCAACAACTTCCTTAAATTCAATGAGGCTTGGATCCCAAAACTCAAGATAACTCTCAATCATATTCCACTTACTCGGCTGCCTTCTAGTGCATGATTTCACTGCTTGTACTCCAAGCTAAATGAAGGGGAATTCAATGTGAGGAGAAATAAATGAGGGGGATTCCATATTATAATTCTTCTCCTCTATCTACTTTGAATTATTGCTGCAGTTTCGCCACTATATCCTTGATTTTGACCTCAAAATCCATCAATAATCTGCATTAAATACATGTTAGACCACATGGCATAATAATTAACTCAACTCACACTACAAGCATAAATATAATCATAAAATCATACAATAAGCTAAGTGAATGGTTGATTTGAATAGGTTACGAGGTAAAATTAGCCCATATAATTACTCATTTATGAGGCTCATCAACAACAGGGTAGAGGTGATCAGGATGTGGATTGTCATCTCACGACATATGGTTTGGTGAGATTTAGGGATAGGATATATGTGCCAAAAAGCAATGAGCTCAAGAATCTTATCTTTAGGGAATTCCATGTTAAGTCATATTTATGGCACTTGAGATATCATAAGACTTTGGCAATTGTGAATAAGTTCTACTATTGGTCCAATATAAGGAAAGAGGAAGTTGAGTTTGTCGCAAGGTGTTAGGATTTCCAATGGGTAAAAGCAAATTACAAGCATACAAGTGGTTTATTGCATCTGATTTCAATTCCAGAATGGAAATGGGAGGTCATTTTGATGGATTTCATTATAGCTTTACCGGAGACATACATGCAACATGAATCCATTATGTTTGTGGTTAACAAGTTGACCAAGGCGGCTCACTTCATTCCAATGAATTCTACTAATTCAACTAGTCAGGTAGCTCAAGTCTTCATGGGGGATATAGTGATATTGCATTGTGTTCCTAAGAAGATTGTATCTGACAAAGATTGCAAATTAATTTCTATATTTTGGAAGGATTTATCTGTAGGTTTGGGTCAAAATTTGGCCTTTAGTAAAACATATCATTTGCAGACAGATAGAGAGGGTTAACAAGATTCTTGAGGACACGTTGACGATGTATGTTATGCACAAAAGTAGGAAGTAGGAAGAGTATCATCTACTATTACATTTTGTGTACAATAATGGGTATCAGGAGTACTTGAGGATGAATCCTTTTGGGGCTCTTTATGTGTAGAGTTGTAATACTCCCATTAGCTTGAGTGATCCAAAAAACAAGATATTGATTTGACCAGACATGTTGGAAGAGATGGAATGGGAAATGAAAGTTATCAAAAAGAATCTAAAGGAAGCACAAGATAGGAAGCATAGGTATGCATATCAACACAGGAAATCTAAGGAGTTCCAAGTTGGGGAGAATGTGTACTTGTGCATCAATCCCAAGATGAGATCCTTGCGGATTGGATCATGTTCGAAGGTGACACCTTGGCTTTGTGGGCCTTTTGATATTCTTGAGAGGATTGGTCCAGTGGCCTACAGACTTTCACTACCAGAAATATTGAAAGTCCATGATGCTTTCCATGTTTCATTGCTTATGAGATATATGAAGGATGTTGATCATGTGATTTCCTAGTTTGCATTGCACATGGATATAAAAGGAGAATTCCAGTTGGAACCTCAATTCACATTGCAATGGAAATAACTCATCCTACAAAATAGAGCAATTGAGCAAGTTAAACTGTTGTGGAAGCACCTTGGGCCTAATGAAGCTACATGGGAGATGACATATCAATGTGGGATTTGTATCCTTCATTGTTTTTTGGTTGAGAAAAAATAATTTTGGTATGTGTACATATCTATGTATGGTTGTTATTCTAAATACAACAATGAATTGTGTTATAAACATGTCATAAGTGGTATGATTGTCATGTTTATCATGTTGGTCATGGTTTTCAGTATTTGTTTATTGTAAATTCTAAAATAAGATAAGTTATAAAGGTCTATAGGTAGTATGCATTTTTTTTAGTCGTTTGTTGGTCATAGGTGTCATAGACCACCAAGGATGGTTTCCCCATAAGGGGGAGGAGTTTTTAACAATCTCAAGTGAAAAATTCATGTAATAAAGTTAATAAAGGAAAAATAATAAGACAAGGGTCATGGGACATGTATTCCAAGGAGAATGTTGGAAAAAATATCCTAGTGGGTTTCACTTTTGGCTTATTTATGGCTAAGGAGATTAGAAAAGTCATTGAGAAAGGAAAGGAGGCATTAATTGACATTTAGTTATGAAAATAAAGGAAAATAGGAGAAAAGGGAGATGAAGGGACATATATTTTGATGAGAGGAATTTGAAGGAAAAATAAAGGTAAATAAAGGAAATAAAGGCCTCAATAATAAAAAGTCTTTCGAGGATAGTTTGCAACTTTTATTAGTTCAGATTTGGAATTAGTTTCACAGAGAGAATAACACCAAGAGGGGAAAAAAAGAAGGAAAGAAAAGTAAGGAAAAGGACAAGAGAGGAAGGCTGGATCGAGCATCTTTAATAGGAGGATTTTGTAGGTAACATTAAGGTGTGAATGCATGGTATATCAATTTGTTCATTTGGTTCATTTGTTGTCCTTAGGAGGGGTTCTTCCTGGTTTGACAATGATTTCAGGCTTTCCCTCCCATTTTTGAATAGCCATGGTGTGATGGGATTATTTTTTGGTTATGTTTTGGAATAACATAATGATTTGGAACTGGGTGAGGCCATCTCAAGAAAATTCTGAAGGGTTGTGGGTGGAGGTGGTTTAATCTTTGACAATCCCTTTAAAGGTGGGTGGATATGGAAAAATTCATCAATTCACTAGTGTAGAAACTCAGAGGCATAATATCTTGTTATGGGCTTGTGATCTCTTAACCATTTTTGTCGAGATCATGATAGATTAAGGGTGGAAGTGGTTTAATCTCTGGGAAGACCTAGTTTTTAATGTATTGATATTTCATATTCATGCTTATAATATGGCATGGTGGTGATTGGATAAAAGAAATATTTGGTTCATCCAAATGTATGTTCAGGTGGTACGTGGAAGTCCCTAACATTGTTGGATTTTTTACAAGTTAGTAAGAGATATTTTCCTATTGTAATATATGAGCACATGTACTTGTTATTATGATGACTCGATGGTTAATTTTTCATGGTTACTAAACTAGTTATAAGCACGGATTTGCAATGTACTCTAGCTATGACTTGTTCTAGATATGATAAGTATTTCACGGTTAATGAATGCATGGGATAAAAAGTGTTATTGCATCTATTATCAGAGGGAATTAGACTATATTGGTGATTGTCAGATAAGTTCCAGACTCCTATGATTAGATATGCATTCATGACTTATAGATTACATGTTCATGATATGTTTGACAAAATGACTATCATGTTTAGGCTTGGTTGAGTCAAGTTGTTAGCCAAGTTTTGTAGGAAAAGGATTATCATTAAGTCCTTTATCATGCTGGAAAGTCTCAAGAAGTTCTCGGCATTGGTTTGGAGTCTAGCCTGGAAATATGGATCAAATATTGGGGCTGCACCCTTTGAACAGAGAATTTTAGGCTATAACCGCACTCTTACAAGCTTGTGTGGGAAGTTGGAGGTCATAACCACACCCTTGTAGGCTTGTGCATGTTGTTGTGGGACCAGGTAACTAAAAAATACAACCAACTCAGGTTTTGGTACCTTGGTGTGGTTCTTTGGTCATTGGGTGTCCTATAAGCCTTAAGGGTTGTGCATGAGTTGTCAATTGTCATCCCCACTTCCTTAAATAAATATGGGAGTTGAGGTCATGTCATAGTAACTCTTCATCTCATGTTCACCTTAGAAGGCCAATGAAATTAGCTAAATGTGGGAGGGGGTGGCTACATTGCTTCGATGACAAACTAAACTAACCATAGATGTCTAAACTTAATAGCCTGAAATTGATGTAAATCTACTAACTTTGGTTTGATATAGCTTAAATTTGTTGTAGGATCTAGTACAATTGAAATGACATGATTGAAGATTTTACCTTCAAGCTCAACCCTTGTGGATTGATGCTCGACTTGTCATTTCTCTAGGACAACATTTATTTTGGGCATACTTCTTGCAACATATTCCATTGTAGATGATTCTAGGACATTTACTACCTGCTTCATCTTTTCATAGTAAGGACAGTTTATGAGGTCATTCAATCCTTCACAATCCAAACATTGTATTAGCAATTTTTGTACTTTACAGAAATCAACTTTTCTCAGTAGTTATAATGGCTTGGTTCCATTTTAAGATTGGGATTTCTACTAGAATTTCCAACAAATTTAATTTCCTTCACTCTGTTAAAATTATTAGAGCTAAAAATGTTTACATTCTTGTTATTAATATGGTATTTCTACCACTTCTTACCTTACCCAACTTTTTTACTTTCTCCCTTGTTTTTCAATTGTTGATAGAAATTGTTTTCCTTATGGATAAATTCACCCATGGTCTTGGGGTTGGAGATTTCTACGTGTTATTTCATTGAAAATGGTAGTCTACTTACAAATTGTACTTTTGGCTTCTCTTCCCATATATAAGAAACATGCCTTAACAAAGAGATGAATTTTGTGACATACTCATACATAAAAAACTGAAATAAATTGAGATCATTGGTTTCCTTGGATTTGTCTTCGTAATATTGCTCAATAAGGTATTTATTTTAAAATGTTTTTGAAAGGTAACCCACATTACCCCTTGTTTATTGATTTCATGGACCTCTTTAACCTCTTCCCACAATAGGTTTTATTTTCCACGGAGTTAGTAGATTACCAGATGATCCCTGAAATTACTATCATATTCATAAATCTGAAAGTACTTGCTAATATTCACTAACCATGCATCCACCCCTTCCATGGTTTCACCATCAAACATTGTGTTTTTCATTTTATTAAAATCCCCTTGGAGTTCCATTTTCAACATTTTTGGTGCTTTAGATGGTTTACCCTGAGAAACGTTCTCAAATTCTCTTCCTCTATTTTTTTATCACTCTAAGACTTAGGTGTAAGACTTCTCTCATGAAAACTATCCTCCCTCCACCTATGTGATTATGTTTTTTTCTCATTATCATAGGTTGGGGATGAGGCCCTCTTATTTTTCCTTTCACTAAATCTCTTAATTATTCCTTGTTGATCTCTCATCATTCTCTCATTGTCATTCTTCATCCTAGTGATTTCCACTCTTAAATTATGCATTATTCCAAATAGTATTACAGATGTTAATGGAGGTTCTTCACCTAGCTGTACCCACATTGATGGTTTGGTTTCTGATAAGGGTACAAAATAGGGTCATGTAAGTGATGTTGTCATGTTACCAGTTCTTCTCCTTCTCTATGAAACAAAAAGACACACTTTTTTATTATCTATGATTTCCCTTGAAAGGCTACAATGTTGTAGTATGTTTTAGTTTGATACCACTTGTAACATCCCCCTTCTAATGATTAGAACTTACAACAATAAAATTTACAACGCTTGTAAGAATACAACAATATTTTTTTTTAAATAACTAAGTAAATTGAATATCTTCTCTATACATTATACAACTTATTCCACATATGGATATCATTTTTTCTTTCATCAAGTATATATGTAAGATGTTTTCTTCATGAAAATTCTTGTAAAATTTCTTCTAAATTTATTACTACCAATAGACTTGACTTTTCTCCATTATTGTCATGATAAAAATCTAAATGGTACATATATATGATCACAATTTTTGAGGAGTAAATATTTTTTTTATTTTTTATTTTATTTCCTTTTTTTAGGTTGATCACCTTGGAGGTTATATATTTTCTACTATATGTGTTCTAGATGTTCATGATGTAATTTTTATATCGTTAAAAACCAAGTAATGATATATATGTATATGGATCAAGAAGTTCGATTGTTGCGACATTCTAATCATATGTTTTAATGACTTCAGACATCAAGGTCTTGGAAACCCTGATTAATATTTCTACTATATACATATATGCAATTCGGGATTTTTGAAGGTCTGTGACTTAGTATTTGAGCCTTTTAAATGTACTACCTCTTCAGATTATGGATATATTTCATGTCTGTTACTTCTATTGGTGTGGGCATAGAATCCCCCCACAGCATGTTTTGGGGTTCAAAGCCCAAGTTTTGGTCAAATAATGTTGTAAGACTCTGTGAATTACGGGCATGGAGTGTGAAATGTATGTTGATTCATTGGGTTGTCTGCCCTAAATTTTGTAAGGTAATGTTGGTCTACCCATGTTCCATGGACCATGGGATTGTATAAATAGAGCAAGGCTCTAAGTTGTAAAAAAGGAGGAAAAAGGAGAGATGAAAACAAATGGAGTCTAGAAGATAGCAATGCTAGAGAAAATGTCTAAGTGTCTTGGGTCGTAGTAGTAGGAAGAGGCTCTGCAGCTGAGTGCACAGAGGCCTAGTAGAGTCCACAGCTGAGTGCGCAGGGTGAAGTTGAGTCTGTAATCAAGGAAGAAAAATAAAGAGAAGTTTGATTCCAAATCTTGTCTATATGTTCCTATGCTACTTCCTATTTAAATATATTTTTTTCTTTATGGCACACACTTATATGAATACACACTGTGAAATATAACTAGACACATACTGATAAGCTAATTGATTTACGATTATTAGTAGTAAGGAATTGGGTCGTAACACGGATCACACCTTGAGTAGGGCTGCACGAAGGGATCATTGTAGGCTGCAAGGTACTGATAGATGAACATAGCGATGTGCACAGGGCAAATCTGCGGATCACTAAAAATCATCAGACATCTCTAGGGTGTGGGAACTTAGTTCTAGCACCCTCCCATACTACATCGGGTGAGACCTCAGTCTGCGCTCTGTGGACTATTACCGAAAGGGCCAGTAGTACCAGGATTTTTTTCACTAATCACCTCTAAACCTAGGTTAGGCTGCTATAAGCCAACAAATGGTTCCGTTACGGGAACTCGGATCTACATAAGGGATGTCTGGTGTCGTGTCACTGAAAGTCAATAAAGAGATAAATTGAAGGGTGGTTGGACAAGAAGATTCATGACTTCACGGTGCAGGAAAACAGGAATCTGCGAGTATCTAAGGAACAATGGTTGGAGCACTACTTATATACAGAAATCCACAAAATTTGCTTTGCATGCTTTCCTTCTGAGCTGTATGAATGGATTTCAAAGCTAGCAGATAGTCAGGGAAGGTGTAGGCTCAACAAACAAATCACGTGGACTTCAGAATTAGTGCACAGAATAGAAGCGTGATGGGATAGGATCGCATGAGCTGTGGACCATTGGCTCGATCAAATTATAGGAGGATCTATCACTAAGTTCGCGGTAGATACGATTGTCATGTATAGTGAGGTGGAACGACGCTTCCTGAAAGGACCACGAGGTAAGTATATGAAGTCTCGAAACACTTGGATTAAGATGTTATTGTGTGAAAAGCAGGTTGTGCAAATAAATTAATGTTTGGGACCCCATGAAGTGGGAAGATCTACAAAGGCAGAGGTAGTGAAGAACTAGAAACTAGCACCTTAATTTCACCCTCGTGAAAAAAAAAGGAAGAGCTCACAAGAGTAGAAGCGTGTCCAGTTCGATAAGGTAGTGAATTCCGCACTTACCACCTCCACCTACACTGCTACCTGTCTCACCCTCCTCAACTCCACTTCCACCCACCCCAGCTCTGCCACCATCGCAATTCAGTATGGTGAGTGTGATCAAACTATCGGTATTCAAAGGAGTAGGGAATGAAGATCGAGACCAATTCTAGTTCATGGTAAGGGCAGTATGGGAAGCACAAGGAGTTGTGGGTGACAATATCAAGGAGGCTTTGCTAGTAAGCACATTGTAGGATCGCACCTTAACATGGTACATTAAGCATTCTGATGACCATCCAAACACATGAATCACAGAAATCCAGACCATGCTGAATAGGGAATTTAGCAAGCCAAAGTCAGAGACATAATCAATTATCGAGTTTAAGGAGATCGCAATGCTCCCAAGTGGGATCCCCTGGGATCTGGACCAAATACTGAAGGGTATGATTCACAATGCCAAAATGAATTTGATGGATGGACAACACCATGCATGTTTTATAGCATTACTAACACCACATTTAAAGACAACATTGTCGCAACAAAAGCTTTCCACCTAGGCTGAAGCTTTTGAGATGGCAATGAGATTGCATGAGACCCCTATACGAGACCCTGGTCTGGGAGTCCAACAAATCGATGCATAACTGCAAAATTTGGGTCTAGAGATGTAGATTTTGAAACATGATAGGACACCTCGGCCAAAGGCGCACAAGGACGTATGGTGCATAAAATCCAAAGGCTAGGGGCATGACAAGGACCACTGTCCAGTGTTCGTGAATTACTTGGTTGGAGGAGGGCCGATTCCGTTAAGACCTGAGGCACAAGAAGGACCAAACACGATGCTTGTACTATGGTGCACGATCTATCAGATAGGAGGAAAAAACACTATGGATAATTGTCATCTATTGCAGAAATATACGTAGACGTCCCAACAATCGTTTTGTAATTTCTACAGGTCGGTACGCCATGATTGAAACACCTGCAGAGTCTACGAACTAAGGACGGATCAGACTCCTGCCTATGGGTTGCAGACCGAAATGCGAGCCCTCAACACAAATTTAGGAATGGCGCATGTTGTATTTCAGGGGCACGGATGAGGTCGAGGTGGAATGGGACTAGGAAGGGGTTGTCGACAACTAATTTGTTACAATTGTAGAGGGCCAGGGCATTATGCCCACGATTTTACAAACCTAACAAGGACATCATGTTTTCATTGTAATCAATTTCATCATGAGGTAGAAGATTGCCCTACATTGATAGTGAGGCTACACAAAAAGGAGGTACTCTAGCCTCCTCCAACTCAAAATTTGCAGATGATGAGGTCTGAGCCACGTGAAGAAGACCTGAATGTAAACATAGTGTGTTAGAAAATTTAGTGCATAACATAAATAATTACTGAGAGAAATATATATAAGAAAATAACCAGCAACAACCATAAGCACATAAACACACATGTTTATCTAGGAAAACCCAAAATCTGGGGAAAACCCAACCTAATCAGATCTTATTATTATTGGCCAAAACCCTAGCCAATCCGACCAAGTAAGCCTCAACAGTTCACCTCCAGGTCTTGCATTACAATGAAGTCCTTCCAGGCTTTTATAAGCTCCATTACATATAATACCATGGGCAAAATACTGTGGGTGTACAATACCATGTGCCCCAAAACCATCACTGTTTAACCTGGTCAACTTTGACTCTATCCTAAGTCACGTTTACCTAGCAATTCCCCCCTTAAACTTGACTTGGGGTTCCTTGAGTAACTCCAGCCAAACCTACTAAGTGAGACAATCCCACTCACGCTAGCTCTTATCCCCCTCAAAGTTTTTACCCGGGGTATTGTTAACCCGACATCCCCCATATCACCTAGGTCTAACCCAGACTTTACCGGTGATCACCGAGGGGTACACATGCCTTACTAGGTCTTACAATAGTATGCCCATTTACATGCAATAATTTTGACTTCTTTATTATTATTATTATTATTACTTTTGTTTATTTCTGCTGCAATTTTCATCCATCCTCTCTCAATTTTATTTGCTCAAAATCTTATATCAAACAACTCCAACTGCGATCTCGACGAGAACCTCGTAGATTCTAGCACCAGTGGCCTCACGTAGCAGAAAATGAACAATTTTTGAAGCCGCATGAACAATTTTCTTCTGTTGACCAAAGGTATCTCTCAACCTTCTTTAAATAGCCACATGAATCCCAAACAATTCGTCAGCATGTTCCAAACCAATAAATATCGTAAATGCACTACAATCCCTGACAGTTACAACACTATCTTCCACACATTCTCCTCCGGGTTCCTCTATGTATGATTGTTTCACCATTATTTTCAGACTCAGATTTGTAAAAAGGCTGCATCGATCTCTTCAAGGACTATAAACCCCCGACGTCAAAGAATCCCTTTGAAGCCAATATTTGGCTCTAATACCAGCTGTTAAGAAATTTACTACATAACATAAATAATTACTGAGAGGAATAAATGTAAAAATAACTAGCAACAACCATAAACGCATAAACACAAATGTTTATCTGGGAAAACCCCAAATCCGTGGAAAAGCCCAACCTAACAAGATCTTATTAGCATTGGCCAAAACCCTGGCCAAAACCCTGGCCAATCCAACCAAGTGAGCCTTCACCGCTCACCTCTAGGTCTTGCATTACAATGAAGTCCTTCCAACCTTTTATAAGCTCCATTACATATAATACCACAGGCAGAATACTATGGGTGCACAATACCATGTGCCCCAAAACCATCACTATTTAACCTGGTCAACTTTGACTCTATCCTATGTCAAGTTTACCTAACATAGTGCTTAGGAGCAGTATGACCACTGGAGATGATAAAGGTAAACTATCAGAAGAAAGTGTGTCGATTCGCAAGGCTCCTATAAAGGAACCTGAATTTGATTTACAACATACGAAGGAGACATTCATGGAAGCTAAGAAGAGCTTCATGGAGGCCTCCACTTCAGGTAGTAAGGATCAACTAGAACCAAAGATTGATCCTTTAATTCTCACTACATTGCTGGAGACATGCATAAAAATGTTACGCGATAGCAAGGTAGGAAAATTACTACACGAACTTATCACTAGGTGCACGGGGTTAGGAGAAATATGCATGGTCCAGAAACTTGGAAAGCATGTATTGAGCATAGGAAGGAAATGAGGTTGACTGCGCTAATCGCTAAGCATGAAATGGATCAGGTAATCCTGGATCTTGGATCAAACGTGAATGTACTACCAAAACAAACATGGGAACATATGGGAAGACCCATGCAATAATGGTCTCCTATTCAGTTGTGAATGGCGAACCAACAAAAGATCTTGCCCATGGGAAGATTGCAAGGGGTAATAGTGTATATTGAAGGTGTCAGTGCACATGTGGATTTTGAAGTGATAGAGATTGCCGATGAAAACAATCTCTATCCTACACTACTAGGAATAGACTAAGCCACTGATATGAATGGATTCATAAATCTGAAGAAGCACAAAATTATTTTTGAGAAAATGGCACTACACGTAGTAGTCCCATTAAATCCAGTTGAAGGAGAGCGATACATCAAACCGGTGCATGATGATGATAGTGATCATGATCTTGATTGCATCTACAAGATAACTGTGTGAGAACAGGATTTGGTGAACCTAACTACTGATGGTAGGATTTTGTGGTAGCGTGAAAGCTCCTACAGTTCGGATTCAAATGAAGAAATAGAGCACTGGCATAATCGGCTGCATGGAGTAACAATGCTTAATTGCAACATGATGGTTAGATCATTGCGCTGGATGACAAAAGAAGTAAGGGATCTGCTTATGTATGACAGGTTGACAGCGGTGGATGAATTCCTAAACAAATTTGAAAGTGTTGTACCAAAACAATAGCGGTTCGATGCTCTGAAATGCACACTGTGCACAATGCCCACAAGGTAGTGGGGTGCACATCAGGTAAGTTTTGAGGACTGACACAGATGCAAAAGAATGATGTGCTTATGATTTGGAAAACCCCAGCTCAAGATGACAGCCGGTTATTGGGGGAAAATCAAATTGCACCCCCACCTTTCCCAATGGGGACAGACATATTATAGGTAGCCAACAAAATCGTACACCACTCCCAAAATAGAGAATCAAAACAAAACAGAGCACCAGGAAAGGCGAAGCAACCCAAGGATTATCCACAGAAGATCATTCGACAGGGTGTGTGAGGTGTTGAACAGGGTTCACTAGGTGAGATGCACTAACTGGGACCTACACGTACTATCTATTCAATGGGCCTATAAGACCATGTGTAAAACATTGACCACGAAAACAATTCTAAGGTTAAGGAACATGGTAGGGACTATAATTTCTAAGGGGCATGCAACGATGAGTCCACACATAATAGCACCTATAGGTGTGACAGTGCACAAAGCCCTGGACAGAGAAATCACACAACTACGCAAGTTAAAACACATAAGGCTTCACAATGCCACTCAACAAGGGAATGTTAGACTTCACGAACTTGAAAAGGACTGGGTATGACTAAGGAAGAAAAGAATTTTGTTGAACGCAAAGGTCAAGAGGTTAGAAAACGAGATCAAGTAAGCATGTCTTGCTGATAAACCAAGGATGGAAAGGAAAGGTACTAATGATCATACCAATGAATTATAAGACTATCATAAGGGGATGATCATACCAATGAATTAGAGCATGTGGCACCGACTGTCACGAGGGCAATTGAGGATTTTCTATGAACTATACTGGAATAAGAGATGGAGGCTCGCACAAGTGGTGCAACCACCTAACTAGCCATAGGAAGAATAGTCTTAGCACTCCAAGCAACTGGAAGAGAGTGTAGGACTATAAATGATTTTGTCTAGCAGCTAAACACTCCCACAGATGCGTGTGGGAATAGCCTGTCACAAGGCTCACTCCCTTGCATGGCGGGGTGCACTGCTACATGGGTAGGCTGGGAAGTGACCATTGGTGTCATTTTTCATGACGGGATATTCCATTTAAGGAGAAATGAAGCGGGTGGTGGGCATTTAAGACGGGAGTTATGGGTAAGATTTCGGAAAATCTACCACTAAGAAAGCATTGATGGCCCGGAATTAGGGGGAATGGTCGAATTCAAATTCAAAAGGTGTTATAAAACTCCGAGGGCTATCCAACATATAACACTTTGGCAATTGAGATTTGAGCGATTGACTAGATCGCAAAGTGTTGAGAGCTGTAGAGCCTTTAAGTTTGCGAAAAACCACATATAGTGTAGAAAGGATGAAGACCACCAAGGATGGGTTGGGAATTAAAGAAGGAACAGCTGGTGAGGGCATGTAGATCCACAATGTTCCCACAGGCACTTGATTTGTGCCGAAAATCCCTAAATCACCCCAGACGTCAAGACCAAAGAAGCATAAGCAGACACTCAGACAAGTATGCATGTCCCCGAGGAATCTGCAGCACAAGTTATCAATGGAAGAAAAGGGCAAGGTAGTCACCATTGAAACAGATGAAGAGGAAGAGGACTTGGAGGATCTAATTGCCACAGTAAAGGAAGAAGAAGACATGGAGGAAGACATCCAACCAATGCACTCTACAGAAAAATTTCCCGAGTATGTCCCTCCATGGAAATGGAAAGCCAAACTACCAAAGGATCTAGATGCAATGAAGAGTGCACTCCAGACCCCACTCCTCGCCATTGGAATTACCTTTGAGGGTCCACTCCTAGGCTATGTGCCCACCTTGAAATTTTAAGACTCAGACCTCATAGATAGCGAGAAGTTCCTGCACATAGAGACAACAAGCCTAATGAAACAGAATACAAAGGGGTCAGTGATAACATTGAAACCGCAAAAATGGTTACGTGGTGTGGGAAAGGCCAAGTTGCTTCATCTGCTATGGGTACCACATTTTCACCGTGTGCCCATCACCATTATTTTCATCAGGCAGTTGCTTTTCTTGGTGCATGATAGGTAGCTATGCCTGGAGGAGCCTATTCCGATCATGAAAGATCTCATCGACCGAATTTATCGGCTTCCCTATAAGGGAAATTACCCCGCGGCGATAGAAAGAAAAATTAGTGACTTGGCACTTGCAGAAGCCATGAAGAAAAAATATAAAATCGAGAATAAAAGGAGGGGATATACTATCACCATTATTAAGGACAAAGGGGTGCAAATGGCCACCCAACTCCTTGTTTGTAAAGTAATGAGAAAATCCCACGACAATGAAGTACCAGCACCGGTAGTTGCATTGGCCGAATAGTGTGCAAAAGGGGTGCAGTTCAACTGTGCCGAGTTCCTCTGCAAAGAATTTTTGCTCAACTGCTAGGAGGCCTAGCAACAGGGTAAGACAGGTTCCACTACACGTGCTTACTCTTATCCATATTGCTGGTAGCAGGGGAACTGCCAGAGGATAGCCAGTTCTTGAGCATCAACCAAGACTTACAAAAGGCTGTGAAGTACGCTTCACTCTGGGCCACCAAGGACGTAAAAGAGATTAGCAATAAAAAGATTTTCTGGGTGCTCATGGAGGCGCGCATCCAAATGTGGATTAGTAGGAGGCTGCACTTGTCCCTGTGGTGCACAATACTTTGCAGATTTTTGAAGACTTCAAGGTAGACATGCACAACATCTACATTTGGGCATGAAAAGATCTGGTGCAGCAGTAGACAAAGCTGCCATTCATAGCCACTGACGAGGTGATCCTTACAGTGCTAGAGACATGGCCTCCTGAGTGGTGCGCCCCCGATTTGGCAGAGATGGATAAGACAAAAAAGCAGGATATGAAGGATGATGCTAAGCACACGTCACCCAACTGGTTGAGAGAAGGAGGAATGAAAAAGTGGCAACTGAGGTCAGGGCAATCCACGAAGTAGCACAGGAAGCTATGGAGCAGAAGAAGGCTACTGAAGTAGCAACAACAATGCAGAAAGTAGAGGCTGCCATAGTATAGGTAGAGGAAGGCAAAGCATTGTTTACAGGGTAGGAGGTAGCAGACACAAGGCTTTCAAAAGATACCATGGACCTAGGGAAATTTCTTTAAATATATAACTCACCATCACACATAAAATATGTTTATACAGTCACAAATAGTTAAAATAGTGGCATCTAGGGGTCACCTCATTTAATGAGTTTCGCCATTCTACTATCAGTATTTATTGGTTAATGGTTGGTGAGGATGAAGTACTTAGTGGTAAGGGTAACTGCCTAGCCCTATCCTACCAATGAACTCTCATTCTCTCTAAATATTCTAGTGGTATGCTCTAAGAGATTTAGGTTACCATTGAAACCCTAAGGGTTTCCCTTTGGATATGCTGTAAAATGTTTACACTCCAGGATGGACAAATCCAAATTTTCCATTTAATGGAACTCTAATTTACTTTTAGTTTAATTATGCAGAATTCTATTATGTAATTATCCATGTTACATTTTTTTATCTGAACAATCGTTATTGACAAGTATAGTAGATTCTTAATCTTTTTGTTTAACCTTCATTGTTTGTGTAGTTAGGATGGAGTCTAAAATTATTTATTCTTATTATAAACAAGAACTATTATTATGTTATGCAATTAAATGTATAGTCCTTCGATCTATTAAAGTCCTACTAAGGTTCGTAAACCTTTTATTTTTTTTATATTCTTTTGTTAAAAGACAATTAGTTATACACCTAAGGATTTTAAAATTAACAATGCATCTTTCTTATTCATAATAGATAATCATATTTTATTTTCTATATAGAATAATTGGTTTTCCTTAGTACTCAAAATTTACGGATTCTATTGTTGACTATTTGAATGTAGAAAACCTTTGTACTCAACATTTACAGATTCCATTTTTGACAATTTGAATACAAAAAATTCCTAGACCTATTTAGAATTGTAATGATAATATGTTAAACAAACATACATATAATTCAATCTAGCACATCACTTATCCAGTTAATAAAACTTGGTATTCCACAAAAACCATATTAGTAAAAGTAACACTCCTCCCAACCAATGAGAACCAGTTTCCACTAACAACGTCTCCCCCAAAACCAATTTCACATCAATGAGAATTTCCTAACTATGACTAAACTTAGTCCAACAAAAGATTCATTTGGCAATGTCCTTCCTTCCCCTAACAACATCCTATCATGAGTAATTTAAATATCAATAGATAATTATTTTGGGCATCCTCCAAGTAGGCTCCAAAAGCAACAATGTTTCTTCAGGCTTTTCGCCTCTCACCCTCTTATCTAATATTTTTCCTTTACTAAGATAATTTATCTATAGGGAGAGGAAATACTTGAAGGTAAATCCTTTGTCCATAGCCCTTATTGGGGGTTTCCTAACTGTCATGTAACTATATGGAATGTGAAATTCTCTTTATCACCTTTCCCACCAAAATTTACATGGATGATAATATGAATTTGTTTTATATATTTAATATTAAAGAAAATAAAACATTTATGTACATCATTTGTTCCCCCTTAACCCTCAGCCCCATAGTCTGTGAAAGTAAATTAGATAGGAAAAATGAAATATTATGAAGTTACTCAGAGTATTACATTTGGTGATTATGTGTTCTTTTGATTAATGAGCATGATAATCTATGAAAATTAGTGATGCATATTGATTGTGGGGGGTACCCCTTACATCAGCAATAGAGGGGGGGATGTAGGGTTGTTTGTAGTTACGGGCCCTATGTGAGGTTCCACTGACTTCTTAATTGTAGTAATTCTACAAGGTTCCATCTCTCACCTATGTAACTTAATATTTTCGATCCTGAGTGGTATCTAAAGTATCATTCCCCTCCCTGACAAACCCAAATTTCTATTTGGATATCAATGGATCAATGCATTGATGAGCACCAATATCGCAGAAGGAATGGTGCAACTCCTCGGCAACGAACTTTAGTTTATCAACCTGTGGTTTGCACAAACTTGGAGGTGACATTGTTGCATACACAAGTAACAGTGATGGTTCTACCTTTTGTCATAGTTCTTCTAGTGAGAGACCACTCAGGTTTTCAAGTCATACTTCTATGGAGTTAGAAGAAGCCCGGTTTCTCGATGGAAGAAAGGGAAATCTACTCTAAGGGAGATCTACTCTATTGCAATAATGGAAAAGACTAAAATTCAATGTTAAATCACACCATTTCCTAATTAACTTCCAAGAAAATATGCTTTGCAATAATGCTAACTTATCATGAACCAAATGCTACTATCTAAGCATGGAAGTAATAAGTATCAAACATCACTAATTTTCAAGTAAAGGGACTGAAATAAATCTATTTTTGTATTTTTGTCTTTTCATGTGAAATGAAGTATGCAAACTAATTTCTTTTAGTTATGTGGCAGGTGAATTTAGGATGTTGGAGGATGGCGGGAAGGGTTATGAGATGGTTGCATTGTGTGGGAGACCCTTGGAAGGATTTTTGTGACTTCCTAGAGTTTTTCCCTCAATTTGGCCTCAAAAGAGGTCATTTCAGGAAAATCTACATGATATACTAGAAACCTACTGGATACAACCGAGAGAAAAATGAAAGGTGTGGGAGGTGATGGAAGGCTTAGGAAAGGTGGTAGATGGGTGGAATGAAGTGAGTAAAGGACTAGTATTACTTAGAAATCAATAGCAAAGATAGAGGATGGTTGGATTTGCTCAATGTGCTTGCAAGAATTTCTATGAAAAATGATGAAAACTAGTGAAGGTGATCGTGAAAAGAAGGAATTAATATGGTGGATGGAGTGGAAGGTGGTTGCTAGCTATAAATTCTTTCTCTCCTCTTATAGCACCTGCCTTGCATAAAAGATGTATAATTCCCACAAAGCTATGCAAACAAGACACATTCTCATAAGCTAGAAAAGCATAATTAATGAACTCACTGCCTACATTATGCATGAGGAAAGTTTTTGAAAGGAATGAAAGCATGGATGAGATATACTACAAGAGTGAAGATAGAAGAGATGGAAATGAAATCCTACTTTGCAAAACTAATCAAATGCTAACTATACAATAACCTTTAAAGCTTATGCAAGAAATAGAAATTTGTGTTTTTGGGTCTGCATTAGGGTCCCTTCCTCAAATCATGATCCCAAAGGGAGGAAATGAGGCCACGACACCCACTGAAAACCTTGTGGTACTTATTTTATTCTTTCTAACCTTCTACTTAAGTAAGGAACAAATGGAAGCAAACTAATAAACAACCAATCCAATCTACAATACATGCAATGAAAACACATCTAAAAGAAAATTAACAATGAAGCTATGGGAGTAATCTAAACATATAGATACAAGCAAGAGGAGCCTTGGCTGCTAAGGTTGGACCCTAACCCAATATCATTAGCCCTTTGAGTTAACTCAGTGCTGGCCCAAAACAAAACTCATTCTTATTACCAAAACATAAAATTACCTCAATAAAACTTTCACAAGTTTGGAGCTTGAAAATAACTTAGCGTTTTGCAAGAAAAATCCAAATCTAAATGAGGCTATAGGCCTCTCTACTTATACAAGTGAAGTCCGTAATGAATTCCTTAACATTAGGGAGGCTCAGCTCCTAAAATCAAGACAAACTAGCTCTTTGGCTGTCACTTGCTCGACTTCCTTCTAATCCTCATGGCTTGGCTGCTTGCACTCCAAGATGGTGTGATGGATGGAGGAATATTTCAATGGGGGTGAAGTAAATGAGGAGGATTTACCTCCTACAATCCCTCTCCCTTGTCCCATTCAAGTTTTAACCTTAGTATTTTCCAAATTTCCTTGATTTTCTCCTTCAATCCTTCATTCAATGCATATTAGTCCACTAGGCATAATATCCAACTCTAACTCATCTCATAAATAAAATATAATCAAAAACATGTAATAAGTTGTGAGAAAAGTTGGTTTGACTAAGGTAGGAGTTGAATTAAGGTCCATATAATTTCCTAATAATGAGGCTCATCATCACCCCCAACTCAAAGTGTTGCTCATCCTCTTAGAAACTCAATCAATATTCATATCCTTCATAACTCTATTGGCCTCGCTGACATCCCATGCCTCTGATGTGGTTTCCTCTTCTTGTTCACAGAAGTCCAGTTTCCTGTCTACCTCCTCCCACTGCCTCTTTTCTTCTTCTTCCCTTCTTCCTTCTAGCATTCCTTAGAGTAGTGGTGGACTGAGTTTATGGACAATCCAATTGACTTTCAGCCTTTGCATAGATTGCTTGTACATGGTTGTCCTGTTTAGTGGTTCTCTCAATATTTGAGGAGAGTGGTACTCTCTTATCTTCAAGTTGTATGGTAATGTGTTCCGTCTCCCCAAGAAAGCATGCATGGTATCATCACATAATAGCCTAAACATGTCCTCAAAATGTGAAATTTCTTGCTCTTAGGTACCAAGATATCTAGGTGCAAGCTGAGGATCATTTGCAGTCAAAATATGGGTACTGATGAGGGCCATGGATCTGACTGTTCAACTCTGATCATAAGAGGTTCAGTTTTCTCTCTTTCCAATATCTTTTTCATCTCTACAACTATTGATTCCTCATGGTTCACCCATAATGCCAAATCCATCAACTGTAAATCTCTTAGCTTAGCGTTAGGGTCCCATACATCAATGTATGTTAAGGCCATGTTGTGCAAATAAAACTCATATATCTTGGCCCTCTCTTCTAGTATGCTATGATCACAAAGATTAATGAAATGCCAGTAGTCGTGAAATGGCATCATGCCTTTCTATGCTAGGGTCTTGATCTGGAAATGCAACCACTATTTCTTGAGGTATAGGGCATAATATTTATCTAGAATCCTACATTGGATTTCTTCCAAAGAGAGACTAGCCATACATGCCAATTGATTCTCTCTTTCTTGCAGTTGCCCTCTCAACCATGCATTTTTTGTTTGTAGTTGATTTTTCATTATGGCCTCTGTCTCTCTCAAGCCACTTAGCTCTCTCCCCATCTCCTTGAGCTTCTCCTCCATGCAACCAAAGTCTTCTGGCCCCTTTGATTTGCTGATCCACATGCATTGGTCAGTTCTGGCTCTCTCCTTCTCAAGCTCGAAGAAGAGTGGAATAACACATTTTTGAGGTATGACCATGCCTCCTTCAATAAACCTATAGTAGGAGTCAAGGTTAGGTTGGGGGATAGGTTCTTTTAAATCTAGGTCCTCTTCTTTAGTTCCTTGCTGTTGGCCTACCTCCTTTTCCAATTTTTTTGTCACCTGTAGGTTCAGCAGAGTATCCTGTAGGACTGCTTTCGCTTCTTGTAGATTCTTCTATGTGTCCTGTAGCATTTCTTTTCCCTTGGAGGAGGTTGATCTTGTCATAGGCATTTTCACATAGGTGATAGGAGACTTAGGGGAAGGTATTTTCTCCTTTTTTTAGGTGAGTCTTCAATCACAATGGGAATTTGGGTTGGTGTTTGGGGTTTTCCCTACCTTATTCTTGTGCTTTTCCTTGTCCTGAAATATAATGGGGTCTGCCTCTGTCTTTTTCCTTTTTGCATGATGGGGGTGCTAAGATCAGTGAGGGCAGTTGCTGCCTCTCTCTTAGTGGGTTCTGGAGACACCCTAGGTCACACCTCCTTGTATTCTGCCCCCTCTTTCCCATTGCTTTCTTCGCCTATGTCTTTCCTTTCTTTTTCCTCTTGTAGATCCTCATCATCTTTATTAGTTTCCTACTTAACATCCTCCTCTGTTTCTTCATCATCTCCTTCTCTTTCTCCTCTTCTTCTTCATCTTCTTCATTTTCTTTTGTTTCATATTCTTCTTCATCCATCTCATCTTAATATCCTTATGTTTCTTCTTCTTCCTACTCTACTTCTTCTTCCTTTGCTTCAGTCTCTTCCTCTTCCTCTTCACTACCAATATAACTGACAATAGGACTAACATCATATGTGAGAGCTTTGATGTCTTCCTCTACTTGCCTCAATTTGAAAATTGACCATTTCATATGAATTCTGAGGTTTTTGGAGGGCATCTTCTATAAGCTTGATTTTGATTAACCCATGGTGAGCTAACTGTTGGGAATTTCCCTCTTGCACTTTGATGCTTGAGTATATTAGTGATTGTATCAAGAAGTATTGTATGCTGAGCCAATGGTGAGGGGGTGTTTCTACTACAAATCTCAATTCTTCAAGAAGCCTAAAATGATTGCCATAGACCACATTGTATCTAACCTCACATAAAATGTATTTGGTAAGTTGGTAGCTTACCTCATTCCAGGATATGGAAGACTTGCTCTCCTTACTCCATTCTTGTCCTCAGTGGGTTCCTCACCTTCTAAAGAGAATTTACTTTTGGCAGCTTGGCTATCTGGTTTGTCTTCCTTCCTCCATGGTACTCTTAGGGGAAGTATTGTAACTTTGATGATGAGTTCAAGGGTGAGTTCTATGGAGAGGCCTCTCACCACAATAGTGGCATGGAACCTGGTAAGTGGAATGAGGGAGAGAGAAAAATCTCGGGCCACCTCATCATCATACCTCCTTAATTTTTTGAAAAACCCCATCCAATTATGCAATGTGAAGATCTCTAGTGTCTGAGGGTGTTGTTGGATTCTCATAGTGTTAGTGGGATCCTCCTTATTAAACCTTACTATCATCTTGGTTGGTGAGGTTTTGAGGAGGTGAGATGGTTGATACAATTTTCAAATGCAAAAGTAAAAAACTAAGATGCCTGTGTGGGCAATTCTCTTTCATGGCTACCAAATTCACTCCAACTAGAGGATTTTTTGATCAATTTAGTTGGAAAGAGGAATATATTATAGAGCCTACCTCTTCATAATGTTTATTATGGTCAACCCCCAAGTTTTCCCCTCTAAAACCCCTCTCGGTCTATCCTTTAGACTGTCTCTGTGTATCCTATAGGAATCCTATGTGCAATCCTATAGGATTTCTTATGCAATCCTGTAGGAATTCTAGCACATAAAAATGATGGTGTCTTCCTTGTTGTAGGTAACCTGGGTATGAGAGAGACTTGTGAGAGTGAGCTTCAAGGAAGTGAATTCATGAATGCATGGGGATGATGACTATTTCTTCTTATGGCCATTTGGGTTGAGGTGGTGTGCTGACAGCCAAGGTACGGTTTCCATTTTTGGACCATTGGTCCCCAATACCATGTCATCATTCCCCACTTCCTTGTAATCAACTCCCACTTCATCCCTCTATAGCCTTAACTTCTTTTGTCCTCCTCCTTTCTATTTTTCAGTGGACTTCCACCATGTGTGAGAGGACAAATTGTTTTTTCTTTGTTGATTGATTGAAGGTGGCCAAGTTAACTAGCTACCTTTTTCTTATAAACCAACTTACTCATAATATTTACATCCTTTGAATACGTTATGCACATTAGAGAATGACTGGGATACTTACCTGTGGTGCTTAATACCTTGCTGCAGTGGTTGAAGACCAGTGCTACTTGCTTTGTGTATTGGCTACATGCTATTCTTCTTCCCTTTTTTGTGGTTCTCTGATGATTTTTTGTCATGGAGGTACCTAGTGTTGAAGATGATAATGCTGGTGCTACTTTGGAGTCCCTTCTGCTCTTAGATCATCATGTTGGAGCTTGATTTTCTTATAATTTGTATTCTTTGGGATAGGTTGGTACAAGATTTCCTACAGGATGTCTTGTAGTTGCTTCTCGCTCAAAACTCTTAATCATACCTTCTGCTGGGAGTTTTAGGATGGTGATATGGATGGAGAGGGAGACTAGGAGTGTGTAGAATGAGTAGTACTTGGGCAATGCTCCCTATTGTTCTTTGTTTCCTTGTTTTTTGAAGACTGTAATTTTTTTGTTGAAATTGATCTTTTTTTTAAAGGGTGAATGCAGGGGTAATGAAGGTGGACATAGGTATGGTCATGGACTGATGATGTAGGGGTGTTATTTCATTGACATGGTAGGTCATTTTTTCTTTTAGGGTGAATTCCTGTAGGATTTTTGGGTCACTATGATTCCTACAGGATCATCCTCTAGGTTTACAGGGGATCCTGTAGAAAACACAGACTGCTTGTAAATTGAAGAGAAGGAGTGAAAAAAATGAGGGAAATGGTAGAGTGATGAATGAAAATGAGTGGAGAAATAAAATTTGAGTGAAATATGTCTCTTGTTGATCCTCCTTTGCTCCTTGATCATCTTTCTTGCTAACCTGCAAAATAGAAATTTTCATTATTTTTCTCTCTTTTTTTTTTGAAAACAACTAGGCTACCTATGAGAGGTTTTCATACTAGCTATTTTCTTTGGGTGTTTCAAGAGGAGTTTTCACCCAGGGATCTTTTTATTCTCATTTTCTCTCTCTTATTTTTTTATATTGATACCATTGGGCCACCCGAAGAAGTTTTCAACCTGATAGTGGGACTCAAGTGCCTCATGGAGGTTTTCAGTTGAGTCCTTATTACTTTTTTTTTCTCAGTAATTTGATGAGGTAGGAGCTGAAACTTGCTCCACTACCATAATTGATTTATTGGTATCATCAATTAGTTGTTGTTTTGACAATAGTCCCTTGTAAATTTTTAGTCGGTGTCCATTAATAAGTAAAGGAATGGCCTCTTCATCTATGGTTATGATCTATACTAAACCATTATCATGGCATCTTTCTACAACATAAGGTCGTAGCCATTTTGTCCTTAACTTGCCCTTGACGTCTTTAAACCTAGAATGATAAACAAAGCTCAATCACCTTCTTGAAATTGCTTTTCCTTGATGTTCTTTCATGCCAAATCTTCCTTTGAAGTTGAATTACCTTTGTATGTAGGAGGGCCTACATTCTAAACTCATCCAAACCATTCAACTAGAACAATCTCTCTTTTTGTGCACTGTTGAGATCTAGATTTAATTGGGATACCATCCCTAATGTGTTATACTCATATTCAATGGATAACAAGGCCTTTTTCCCATAGATCATCCCATAGGGTGTGAATCCAAAGGTGGTCTTCCAAGTGATATTATAGGTGCATGTGGCCTCGACTAGTCTATCTTCCCAATCCTTCCTGTTGCTACTTATCACTTTGGTCAAGATTCCCTCCAACATTCTATTGGTCACCTCTACCTATCCATTAGCTTGTTGATGATAGGGAGTGGAGGTTCTATGATTGATCTTGTGATGGCTAAGCAAGTCTTCAATCATGTTGGAGGTAAACTGGCTACCTTGGTCTTTGACTAGCTCTCTAGGGTACCCAAATTTGTAAAATACATTCTCCCTTAGGAACTTAGCTAGCCTCTCTTCTGTTGCTACCTTAATTGCCTTGGTTTCATCTTGCTTAGTGAGATAGTTAGTGCACACAATGATGTACTGATTTTGTTTGGAAGGAGGGTCAATAGGTCCAATGAAGTCCATGCCCCAGTTACCAAATGGCTTGAAAGTCACTTGAGGCTACAAAGGAATTTCATCTCTTGGAGTAAGCCTTACTGTCCTTTGGCACCGATCACATTGGATAGTATATATTTTTACATCTTGATGAAGAGTGGTCCAATAATAGTCTGCTTATAAGACTTTGAATTTTGTCCTCTTTGCTACAAAGTGACCTCCACAAGGCCCATCATGATAGCTTAGAAGGATGTCAAAGACTTCCTCCTGCCCGACACACCTTCCCAAGATTTGATCTGGGCCATGTTTGAAGAGATTGCCCCCAATCCAAGTGAAGGGGGGCACTTTTCATCACTATCTTGTTCATCTCTGTTGAGGAGAAGTTTGGCGGGAACTGTGCAAATTCCAAATAGTTTGCTACATCAGCAAACCATGGAGAGAGAACTTAAGTAGAAAATAAGTTCTCATCTGGTAATTGGTCATCAACCATTCCTTCTTCACCTATAGGAAAATTTAATCTATACAAAAAGTCTGCAACAACATTTTCCTTACCATGCTTATCAACAATAGTTAGATCAAATTGTTGTAAAAAAGGTAACCATCTTATAATTTGAGCATTCACATCTAGCTTATTCATTAAATATTTGACTGCGTCATGGTCAGTATGTACAAATGTTTGATAGCCTATAACATAATGCCTAAATTTGTTCAATGAATGCACAACATCCAAGAGTTCCTTTTTGGTCACTGTGTAATTTAGTTCTTCCTTTGACAGATTCTGTAAGGTCCCACCCTAAGGTCTTTTAACAGATCTATATTCTCTAAATTTAAATGCAATAGGAGGCAATAATTTATTTTCTTACAAGACATCTAAACGATGATAATTTAACATTTAAATATGAATCCCTACAATTTTAATAGTGAACATTTTATTTCAATCACTTGCATGAGTAATCTATGCATAGAGGAATACCTACACCAATGGCTCGGTGGAGATGCCCTTAAGTTGTTGCTCTTGCTTGAACGCTCCTCTTGACTACCAACTGGATTTACCTCCCAGCCAACCAGGAAGTAATTCCTAGCCTAGGAAACCTCGAAAGGTTCCCTACCAGATGTAGTGTGTGTGTCCAAGACCAGGATAAGCAATACTCTCTTCCTCTCTCTCCAACAATTCCTCAAAACCACAACCAACCACAATCAAAAGAAAGACGTAACCTCCTCCTTTCTCCCTTCCACCTTGCCCTTTTATGCCCCTCCAATCCTTTCCACCTCAAACACCTCTCGTTAATGTCATAACTTCTTCCTCATCCTTACAATTTACTTCTCTTCTCCCAAGTAAATTTGAGAGTACATTTGGGAATGTGATATGAATATAAAATTGGGTAATTAATTGGAGAGGACCATGTCTTCTCCTAAGTAAATGTGAGAGTACATTTGGGAATGTGAGATGAATATATATAGTTTGGAATAATGGAAGGAGACCATATCCTATCCAAGATTCAATTTGAGAAGACAAGTTGGGAATTTGAATAATAGCAATAATGAATTCTATATCAATAAATAAAATTTATAGTTTCCCAAATGAAGGTATTCACCAATATTTCTCAATATTTTCAGGTAATGCAAACATTAATAAAATTTTCATGATAAGAATAAGTGGGGCTTTACATACACCCCTCCTTCAGAAAACTTCATCCCAAAGTTAGAGTGAAAAGATACAAGGAGTTCGAAGGCATAACAAAATAGATAGAGTTATGGTAGTAAAATTTAATAAGTTAGCCAATGAAATTAATTCCCATCAAGAGTCTCCAACTAATCTATATCATCCTCTCCATCCTGACCTACTTCCATTCCCACCCTATCCATCCTTTGCTACTATATGTGGTGGCATCGGCTATACCAATCTAACCACTGATAAAACCAACATGGCAAAAGCGTCAACTATATCGACCTAACTTTCCCAGTAGGCAACTAGAAATAATCATCACATGTCTAGGGGAGTGTGTCCACCACTTCCTTGCCATGATTCTAGGTTTGGAGGTTACATGGTGGGAAATTCCTCCACCCATCCTCACATCTAGGGTCAACACCCTAATACAGACCACACTACAATGTTGGTTGGACTTGTCATCGAATAATCTAGTCAGGTCGTCTTGCCACCTGTCATTTGCATTTCATTCATGTCATAAAAGTGCATATCAAGTAGATACCAAATGTAACAGAACAATGTACATTATACCTTCCCATGAGATGTCTTGACCTACCCTCAATGTAAGAGTAGATCTCAGCTATCATATAGTTCTATTCCCCCTTGCAGGTTAGCTCTCATTCATGCATTTATATAACAAAAAGATATATAATCATCATGTTATTAAGTCTAGTATCCACGTGTCAATCTTACAGTTCATACTCGAAATAAATCATAAATTCACTAAGTCATTCATTTAACAAATCATATCCACTTGAGCCATATATGAAACAAAATAATTATGATAATTCACCTAGTAGATAATTCATCACTAAGTGAGTCATACTTTTAGGCCATACATCAACCATTTCTATCATCAATATCAAATCTATCAATTGATTTATATAGGTAGTTTCACATGTCCAACCAAATGCGTCAATATTACATAATGTTCATAAATAAATAACATGTAACTACAAAATAGAACCTTAACATAGATAACTATCTAAGTCAAAAATGGGCATCACAGATGCTGAAAAAGTGAGGGGTAGTCACGACGTATAGTCTCTGCATACTCCCAGGTAGTAGATCCTAGGCTACACTTGTACTACTGGACCTTAACCTGGTCCACCGTGCAATGTATGAGTTGTTGAACCCTATGGTCCAATAGATGTAATGGTTCAACCACTATAGTTCCCATGTCCGAGACTTGCAATTCCCTCCAATCCAGTTTGTGAGATTCATCATAAACACAATGTCATAAAATAGGTACATGAAAAACATCATGAGCTTTATGCAAATGGGATGGCAGTACAAGACGATAGGAAACTGGTCCAATCTTCTCGTTGATCCCAAAAGGTCCTACAAACGAAGGTGACAATTTCATCCTCTTTCCAAACTGAATGGTGCTTTTGTTGGGCCAAATACGAATAAAAACTTGGTCCCTACTTCATAATTGTGACCAATCCTATGTGAATTAACATAAATCTTCTCTCTATCCTGTGCTTCCTTTAACCTTTGTCGAATCTAACTCAACCGTTCCTCCATTTCTTGAACTAATTCATAGCCAAATATTACTCAATCCTCCAACGTTTCCCAACTCAATGGTGTCCTACATGGCCTTCCATATAGAGATTGATAAGAGGCATCCTGATTGAAATGTGGTAATTGTTATTATAGGAAAACTCTATCAATGGTAAGTACCTTTCCCACTGAGTCTGATTATCCATGACGGACATCCTAGGCATGTCCTGCAAAACCAAATTTACTGTTTCAGTTTGCCCATCTATTTCTGGATGATATGCAATGCTCACGTTCAACTGAGTCCCTAGTGCTAATTGCAAACTTGTCTAAAAAATAGATGTAAATTGGGAGTCTCTATTAGAAATGATATTTGTGGGAAACCCGTGTAGTCGGATAAATTCATTTACAAACACTCACGCCACATACGTAACATCATAAGTGTCTCTCACTAGGATGAAATGGGCACTTTTGGTCAATTATCAACTATAACGAATATAGCATTGTGCCTCTATGAAGTGAGTGGCAAACCCACCTCAAAATCCATGGATATTACCTCACATTTAGATATAGGGATGTCATATGGTTGTAGAAGTCTTGTTGGATGGTGATGATCAACCTTTACTCATTGACATTCAAGACATTTGGCAACAAACTGGACTATGTCATGCTTGATGCCTACCCAAAATAAGAGTTTCTTCATGTTTGTGTACATCTTCTTTAATCTAGGATGTGCAAAATAGAGTGCTCTATGTGACTCTTCGAGGATGGTTTTTCTTATACCCCCTTCCTTAGGTATGTACATTCTCCCTTGAAACCGCAATAGCCCATCTAGTTCAAGGACATATCCCTCAAACTTTGGTTCTATCTGTTTCCCATTTTGGGTTGCTGAGATGACTTTTAGTTACCAACTATCTTCAAAGAGTTTCTCCAATACACATTCCATTAACTTACCTTTAAGGCTACTAGGGAGAAGGTTCGTGGTCTCCTGCTTAGTGCATCTGCCACCATGTTCTCCTTTACCATGATTTATGAGATCCCAAAATAATACTCACTCATGAATTCGCTCCACCACCTTTGTTTGGCATTCAAATTTCTTTGAGTGAACATATGCTTTAGGCTTTTATGATCTGTTCTTAATTCAAATCTTCTCCAAATGAGGTAGTGTCTCCACAAATTCAAGCATAACATTAGTGCTGCTAATTCTAAGTCATGTGCAGCATATAACTCTTCATGTTTCTTCAATTTTCTAGATGTGTAAGTTATTACTCCACCTTCTTACAACAATATTGTAACCAATCCTTGCATTGAAGCATCAATGCAGATAGTGAAGTCTTTCCCCATGTCCGGTACTTGAAGGATCAGTGCACTAGTTAGTAACCTCTTTAGTTCTATGAATCTAGTGTCACATTCATTTTTCCATTCATATGTGAGCCCCTTTCATTGTAATGTGGTGATGGGTTTTGCAATCCTTGAAAACCCTTCCATAAACTTGCGATAATACACCACTAGCCCCATAAAACTATGTACCTCATGGGAATTTTTTGGTACTGGCCAATCAATTACGGCCTTCACCATTTCCGAGTCAATGAAATCCCCTCTCCTGAAATGATGTGCCTAAGTTAATGAATTTTCTATTGAAAGAAGGAGCATTTTGAAAATTTCCCATACAATTGATTTTCCCTTAAGCAGGTCAATACCACCCTTAGGTGCTTTTCATGCTCCTTTTCATTCTTGGAATATAGAAGAATGTCGTCGAGGAAGATTTGCACAAATTGGTCTAAGTACTTCCTCAACACACCATCCATGAGGCTCATGAATACTACTAGTGCATTATTTAAACCAAATGGAAGAAGTATGAACTCATAGTGCCCAAACTAAGTACGAAAAGCAGTTTTTGAGATGTCCTCCTCCTTAATCCTCAATTGGTGGTATCCAGATCGTAGATCGCTCTTTGAGAAGATCGCTTCTCCCTTCATTTGATCAAATAGGTCATCTATTCGAGGTATCAAACACCTATTATTTATCATGGCTCTATTAAGTCTCTATAATCTATCCATAGCCACAAGGAACCATCCTTCTTCTTGACAAAAATCACTGGTGCACCCCAATGTGAAATACTAGGTCTGATAAACCCTAAGTCTAAGAGCTCTTTTAACTACATTTGCAACTCACAAAGTTCTAGAGTTGTCATTCTATAGGGTGTCTTAGATATTTGTTTTGCATCAGGTTTTAGGTCAATTACGAACTCAATTTCTCTTACAAGAGGTAATCTAGGCAATTCTTTAGGAAAAACATCTTTGAATTCTCATCAAACTAGATGTTGATCTAGGGAAGGTCCTTTCTAGTCACTTACAACAACGACCAAATATGGTTTGCAACATTTTTTGAGACAACATTTTACCTTCATCATGGATATGAATCATAGTGACACTCCCCTCTTGATTCCAAAAATCTCAATTGGACTAACTTCATCATCTAAACAAATCACTTTCTTCTTGAAATAGTCTACCAAAGATCGATGAGCTTCTAGCTAGTCCATAACAATAATTACATCATATGTCCCCAATGTTGTGATGTATGCCTTCAACTTAGTCATATACACCCCGAGGTTTACCTGACATTGGTCAACACTAGGTCCTACTGCTTGTTCTATCCTAAAAGCCATCTCAACTTGTTTAAAGTCATCATGCTCGTAGGCTACCAACCCACATTTTTCCAATGCAACTTGTGACTAGTGTTCAACATGCTGGTTGTTAACAGGTGTATAGATTCAATGGTGGCTACTTGGCCCCCCCCATTGGTTCTTTTCCTTCTCTACAGATGTTAGCAGTTTGTAACTCGAGGCAGTCCTGCTGGTAATGAGGTCCTCTACATCCACAACAAGTGATGCATGGTGGACCTTCAACCGAATTTTGTGGAGTTATTTGGAAAGAGTTCCTCCCCCTAGAACCCCTACCCCCACTTGTTGCTCCTTGCATATGAATTTGATTTGTACATGCCCTTGAAGCTATGGGTGAAGCTACACTAGAAACCATTGAAATCCCCATTGTCGGTGCTCTAGGTATGACGCTGTTTCCATATGGTGGTGGCCTCAAACTTCCTCCCCTTTGGAAGGTGCGAGGGCCTTCCCTAGAAACCATGTTTGGCATGGAAAGATGGCTTTACCTCTACCCTTTATGTCTAGGTGTTCTTCAACATAATGAGCTTTTTATATAGCTTTTGCAACTAAGGATGGTTTCCACATCCCCACCATTTCCCTAATCTTAGGGTTCAATCCATAAATAAAACGATTTGCTTGGCATTAGTCAGTATCCATGTAGGACATACTTGACCAATTCCATGAATCGAATTTCATTTTCTTCTACTATACGACTTGCCTATACCAGGGCATGGAAGGCTCCTACCTGCTGTTCTTCATAATATGTTGGGAGGTACTCTTTCTTTAATCTCTCCTCAAATAATTCCCTAGTGACTGTGTCTGGAATGAGGTGCAGTTGATGCTTGAAGTTACCCTACCAATTTAGAGCATTATCTCTGAGTTGGAATATTGCTATTTTGGCTTTTGAATTGGAATTGTAATCCCTCAGTGTGAAGCACCTTCTCATTCCCTATAGCTAGGTTTCTGCATGCTCGCTGGCACGAACTCCAACAAACTCTGGGAGCATAATATTCTAGAGCTCCCTAGTAATGTCCTCAATTGGAGGTCCTCTATCAGGGTCTCTAGATCCCTTGATATTCTCTAACCTTGATGGAGGGTGTTCCTCTTCCATTTCGTTTGTTTAGCACCCTCTTAAGGTGTCATCAATTGTTTCTAGGGAACACAGGATGAGAGTCAATTTTGGTGAAGGTAATGGGTTATTTGCAGGAGGTCCTTGTGGCGACTCTCCTCGTCCTTGATTTCTTCGCATCCTCACCATTTTGAATTTGTTCAAAATCTGCACAATACCTAAGACGTATTAGCACAACTTAGGGATTTCTCAGTTCTCACCTGTCTTGCACATAGTTTGCATAATGATATATGCAAGTTTTCCCTTTTGTTATACTTGTAAACGACTATTTCTAATACAGAGATGATAACCGTGGTTCTACTAAATTCCTCCCCATTGTTATCTAAGCAAGTGCTACCATGCACTACTAGTCACCCTTAAGTATCCTTAGGTATCCATAAAAAATCATGCTAAATCCATTTTATACATTTTTGAGCCTTCACATAATCATTAACCTTCCATTTTTAATCACATTATTATATCTAGGCCCCTTTTGAAATTTCATCTACAACGTTAGATTAGTTTTCAAAGGGGGTGCCTAGCTGTCTCAACCAACTCAATATTGACATTATTGTTAGGTGTATACTATCTAATTGATGTTTATCCAATGGCTAGTGCTATATGTTTGAAGATAGAAATCAATGTTTTTAGGTGATTTATATTCATGGAACCACAATATAAAAAGTGGCCTTGTCTTTAGTGTTGGTGGAATATTAAAGGCATATTCAAGGAAAAATGCAACCCAAATGTTGTTCGGATGAAATTTTATAGTTCTAAGAATTGGGAAATTGTTAAGGAACAAATATCATGACTTATGTGACAATTATACACCCCCACTTGGGCACCATTCTTGTGCATTGTATAAACATTTATATTTACCAAGGTACAATCTTAATTCATGGTGTGGAAACAATCCCCAATTTGGATAGCATGTATTCGAATGATACATAGACTCAAGGCTTTAATTTAGATAGATATGCATTTGATCCAACTAGGATATAGACACATGGATTGGTATACATAATATTATCATAAGCCAAAACCATGGATTTATTGTATCTTCTCTAGGAATTAACACAAGGAAACATTCATGTAAATGAGAGGAAACCAAAGAATTGAGATTCTTAGTAATGAGTGCAACATGGAAACTAGAACATCTACAGTTCCTTCACAATTTTTAACACACATAACTACTATAGCATATTTACATTTTACAAGATGAATGATTAATGATTGTAGACCAACTGCCTCCTTTGAGTACTTTAAAATGGCTGCCTAAAATAGAGATATGGGTCTTTGCGGTGAGAGTGTACTATCATTAAATTTTCTCAATCTTGGTGGTAGTGTGACCTCTAAAATCTTCCTGTGCAATATTAGCATACAAGTTTCGTCTTTGAAATTCATAATTTATGCATGACTGGTCTATTTTGTATTACTTTCTTATTAAGTCTTTAAAAAGCGCAATTGACCTAGTTTCCCATCTAATACCTTGATAAAGTCTGCAACAATCATTTGTATGTTTTAATTCATATCGACATTCCCCTATTTTCATTTTATGCATTGATTTAGTCGCGCAAGCCAAATTTTAGTTTACACTGAGGAAAGGCGCAAAGCACAAAACCAAATTTGAAACCTAGAATTGAAATTTTATGAAGGGTGACTTATAATCTTATCGGGTCTATAAGGCAATATCGAATCGAAGGTTTATAGTGGACTGAGCATGGCTCGTGGAATTGCGACTTACGATATTGCGATGAGCTGATGTGCGATTTAATCATGATCATCGGATCGCGAGCCAGGATCGGCGGTAATGATTTATCATTGATCGGAGGTTGGGGCGGTTAAGGGCTATGACATGGTGATACACCAATGGCCAATATTTTGATGTGATGAATCATTGATCGGAGATCAGTGAAAGAAGAGTTCGGAGAGCGCGGAGGTAGTTTGGAGTAGGCAAACCCACCGATAATTATAGTTATAGGTGTATAAGTTTTGAAGATTGGCCTTAAGGCTTCCGGTTGGGTTTTCCATGTGTTCTTGTGTTATTCATATATTTTCTATTTTATGTATTTGCGATCGTTACGATAATGATATTGTGATAGCCCAATCGAAAAGGGCGATGAGCAGACCCAAAAGATATATGGGTTCATATGTATATTTTTTATATCCGGCTAATCCTAACAGAGTGGGTTTTCCCGTGTATCTTGGTTTATTGTTATCTGAGGGTTTTAAGGGCCTAAGGCCTTAAATAACACTCCCAGTAGGTTATTGAAGAGATTTCAATTTGTGAAATGCCAAAAGTTGACCCCTAGGGCTTCAATGGATTTCAAAAGGAGCAGGTCCCTAAACATGAAATGTGAAGTAGAGCATGACTCTATACGTGGATTCGGAAGAGGATCGAGTAGAGTGAGAGCAGAGTTGCATGTGGGTTGCATATGAAACAAAGGTCTTTATTTGCTTGAATTAGGTTAAAGGCCGAGACTCTGTAACCCTTTTAATTATGAATAAATGATGTTGTTTTTGTAATTCATTATTAAACCTGCAGAATTGCGTTATGCTTCGATGCATTTTGTTTGTATTCTGGAAAGAATCAACGATTACCTTGTTTCCATTCTTTGCAGTAGAAAACACAACGTCAAAGGCAGAATTAGCGTAGTTAGGTACCACTCGTGGAAATCCCAATTACACTAAGAAATAGCACAAAAACACTGAACAGATCCGAAAGCTGGATTTGAAATATTATACACATGACCTATGGGATTTGTCAGGTCCGTGAAAAATTATCGCATCGCTAAAGCGAAGTGGCATCTGTTAAAGGCCCAACCTGAAACGTTGCAATATGTGATTGCAACATATCGCATTGCAACTCTTGAGGGGGAAAGGTAAGGATTTAATTGGAGACAACAGTGATCACCCATAGTGATTAGCGATAAATCACATCGAGACTCTGCCAAAGGAAAGCGCCGAGTCGAAGGACCTAGAGACTGCCGACTAGCAATAATGCGATTAAATCTAGACCGTCAGATTGGTTAGATCCTGATCTTTATTAATAACGCATATTTTTTATTTAAAATGGGAAAAAGCATTGTTTTTGGCATTTTCAAAGGCATTCTAATTCCGAAAGGAAAAGGAAGAGGTTTCAGAGAAAAGGTGTGTTTAGGTAGGGTGATTGTTGGGTTATATTGATCCATTAGTGTGTGTGTTGATCAATTGTTTTCTTCTTGCGCCAATATTTAAAGATTTAAGCATCATTCCTTCACAGAAAATCATAAAACAAAAATATTCTGACTTTAAGCATGTCAGGCTTATTCCGAACACGACATGTCTGAGAATAATAGAGAAATTGAAATGAATAAGCTCAAACTTGAGGGCATGAAAATACAAAGCAATGCATCCATTTTATAATAAATCAAAGACCAAATCAATCAATGAAAAGGATTTGAAAAAGAAGCAAGGGTGCAGTTGGATCGAGGCTAAGAACACAGTTCATACATTTAAGGCTGAAGATAGGTACCAGTCACAAACATGGAAGACATATTTAAAATCTGGAGGAATTAATGGTGGAAAATGAAGGTGGAGGAGTTGCTTATTACCAGAGTGATAGGAGTGATCCAGATTTAAATAGGAACACAACAAATTACAAAGACTGCAGTAAACACAAAGATGCAATGCAAATAATACTTCATTTCATTAATGTAAAATATTGAGATATGCTTACAAATAGAAAATGGAAATAAACAACTAGAGCAATGGTAGCTTATCTCTGAGAAGAGATGTGGTGGCTACATGCCTCTCAAATGTCTTACAATGAGGCTCAAAGGCCTATTTATTGTTGAGAAAAAATGGAAAACCCTTCACATCCTGAGACCTAACCCTAGAAGATCAAATGCCAAATTGTGGGCCCCATTTAGGTAAATTGATGCATCAATTTCTTGGGGTCGTAACTTTGGCATACAATCTCCATTTGACGCATACAATATCTTGTTAGAAATATCTATCCGAGCACTACAACGTTACGAAGGGAAATGATGATCCATGAACCCAAGTTACACCCAGATTCCCATAAAACATCAGTTAGGGCCTTAAAAAGGCTCCAGAAGCTCAGGACCTGAAAAGCTGCTAAAAATAGTAAATTGTGCTACAATTAAGGAAACTGAAATACTGAAAGTGATAGTTGTAGGGGTCCAAATGGGATAGGTGGGTGGCCACCAACATCAACCTGGATCATTCCTTCCCCCTTAGGAAGCAATGGTCCCCATTCTGTTGAGTTCATCCATCTGCTGAACTTGTTCCCAGGTGAATTGTTTTGCAATCTCTAATGTGTCCAATAATGGTGGGAAGCATGGTCGATAATGGTCCACATTGAACACTTGGTGCAAGAGAAGGAATGGAGGAATAATGTGCTCCAAAGCGTTGTTTCCCATAGCCTTGGTAATGCTATAAGGACAATGTTAGAGTAGTCGGAGCTTTTGATGGGCTCTTGTAAGGCGTTCTTTCTACAGATGCAACCATAAATTGTTGCCCACTTGAAGCTTTTGTGGTACCGTTGTGGGTGAGGAGAAGTTGTTCCTGTGTTTTGTCATGACTGTATCCCTTTGCTACTGCTACTGCGTGGAGGAACCCTTCATGGGGGTGATGGATGTGGTGATGATCTTCCCCTTACTTTGGGAGTGAACTAGACAGATGAATTTCCTGGTTTGGGAGATGAGCTTGCTGCCTTTCCTAGTAGTGATCAATGAGGTGGTTTTAGGTGTGGCTACCTTAGGTATCCTGTATAATGAATCATCCAAAGAAATAATAATAGCGCGAGGACTTGACTCATATGCAAGATGTTTCCTCGACAAGTATGGTTTCCCTAATAATACATCACAAGCATCCAGAGGTGTAGCATCAGAAAATACCTTTTCTATGAAGGGCTTGATGTTGTAGGGAAGGCAACACTGCTGGCAGACTTTGAGATCTCATCCTTCATGAAGCCACCTGATATTTTATGGCTGTGGGTGTGGTGTATTCGGTAGGCCCAACCGCTTCATGACCTCTGCTAAAATGAGGTTCTGTTCACTGCCACTATTGACAGTGAATTGCAGTGGCGAACCCTTCACCCACATCTATGAGTGGAAAAGACACTCCCCCTGCTCTGGATCTTTAGTCTCATTTTTCTGGATCTTGGTAGTGGCAAAAATGGTGCTGGGATCCGCATCAATGATCTGCTTCCCCTTGCCATTCCCCTTGTTAGGTTCTAGCTCAAGGTCAGAACATGCATCTAATTCGGATGCCTTCAACTCATCCACCAACGGCTACTTGGTCTGATACTCACTAGTTTTATGAGTGGGACCCTTGTGGAACTCACACCACTTTCCTTTGTCCTTCTTTGGCTTTGTGGTGTTTTTCTTTTCTTGCAGCTTCAATGGGTTGTCTTAGGTTACCCCACCTTGGTTTTGTCCTTTGGGCTTCGGATTTGCAAATCCAAAGTCTCACTTTTTCTGTCTGAACTTTTGCTTGATTTTGACAATGTATCGATATGCTATGCCGGGAGAGGAGATGTTTAGGAACTCCATATCTTCCTGGATGTATCTGTGTAGGCAACCATGGTATTTGAGTACCAGATAGAGATTAGAATCTTTAACACTGAACTGTGTGCGAAGGGTATGAAAAATGTTTGTGAACCCTGGCACATCTTGGTCCCTTCCCTGCCACAGTGTGGTCCACATTATCTATTCATCCTCATAGCTTTTTTCGGGGTAGTATTGCTCCTTGACGGCATCCTAGAATGAATCCCAAGTGGGTGTGACTAAAAATAGTGAGCCTATACTTTCATTCTTCTACTCGCAGTAGGTTTCCCACTAGTCCTTGATGTGGGGGGCTGCTTTGAGAAGAGCGAAAACAATCTTTTCTTGGCTCGAAAATTCATGAACAGAAAATACCCGTCACATTCCTTGTTGCTCAAGGACTTCTTCAAGCAAGATTTTTATAGGGTCTCCTCCCCTCGTCTTTCTTGTCATCCGTCATGGAAGGCTGTCAAGATTTGCAAGGCTAGTCTTGCAAAGGTTCGACCAGTTCAAGCCCTAACTCCTTAAATCTTGAACTCGTTGGGGACATACAAAGAAAAATAGAGAAAAATCAGACCGCTCTGATACTACTACTCCAGATTTAAACAGGAACGCAATAAATTACAAAGATAACCCTAAACACAAGGATGCAGTGGAAATAATACTTCATTTCATTAATGTAAAATACTAAGATATGCTTACAAACATAAAATGGAAATAAACAACTAGGGCGATGGTAGCTTATCTTTGAGAAGAGATGTGGTGGCTACATGCCTCTATACTATCTTAAAATGAGGCTCAAAGGCCTATTTATTGTTGAGAAACAATGGAAAACCTTTCACATCCTGAAACCTAACCCTAACAGATGAAAATCCAAATTGTGCACCCTGTTTGGGTAAATTGGTACATCAATTTCTCAGGGTCGTAACTTTGGCATACGATCTCCGTTTCACACGTACAATAGGTTGTTGGAAAGATATATATGAGCACTACAACTTTGGGAAGCGCAACATCGATCCATGGACCCATGCTACCTCTAGATTTCCCAAAAATGCTGTCTGGGGCCTCAAAATAGCTCTAGAAGTTCAAGACCCGAAAAACTACTAAAAATAGTAAATTGTGCTACAATTAAGGAAACTGATAAAACTGAAAGAGATAGTTGTGGGGATCCAAACGGGATAGGTGGTTGACCACCAAAATCCACCTAGATAGGGAGCAGATGTATTTAACAGCATCGTCAGACAGGGCAACGGAGGATGCTGAGGTTCTCATTTCAAATGCAATATAGAGAAGTTGGGAATCAATGCTAAAGGACAATATTTGTCCATAAAACCACAAAGGTCCCATGGTGAAAATTTCCATGGTATACCCAGGAACATATACAAACATCTCTCCATTTTATTTTTAACAAACCATATGATAGTTAATATGCCTGTAAAATGCAACTATAACATGTTTTTACTTCAGTTTTATTTCTTTTGATGGCAATAAAGAGGGTATCATTTTCAATATAAAAACAAATTGTTATATGTATTTATTAGGATTACAAGTCCTTATGAGGGTTAAAAGCTCTTATAGTGGAATTTGGGTTTAGTGGGTTTCGGGTCCAGATTTTGAACCAAAGTTATGATACCACGTGTATGGTCCCATCCTAGGGTCTTCTAATAGATCTATATTCTCTAAATTTAAGTGCAATAAAAGGCAATAATTTACTTTCTTACAAGACATTTAAACAATGATAATTTACCATTTAAATACTAATCCCTACAATTTTAATAGTGAACATTTCATTTCAATCACTTACATGACTAATCTATGCATAGATGGATACCTGTACCAATGGTTCGGTGGAGATGCCCTTAAGCTATTGCTCCTGTTGGAATGCTCTTGTTGACTACCAACTGTATTTACTTACCAGCCAACTAGGAAGTAATTCCTAGCCTAGGAAATCTCCACAAATTCCCTAGCCCTCCGAGCCCAAGTCCAACTAGATGTAGTGCGTGTGTCCAAGACCATGATAAACAATACTCCCTTCCTCTCTCTCCAACAATTCCTCAAAACCACAACCAACCATAATCAAAAGCAAGACAAAACCTCCCTCTTTCTCCCTTCTTCCTTCCCCTTTTATGCCCCTCCTCTCCTCTCCGCCTCAACCACCTCTCATTAATTTCATAACTTCCTCCTCATCCTTACAGTTGACTTCTCTTCTCCCAAGTAAATCTGAGAGTACATTTGGGAATGTGATATGAATATAAAAATGGGTAATTAATTGGAGAGGACCATGTATTCTCCTAAGTAAATGTGAGATTACATTTAGGAATGTGAGATGAATATATAAATTGGTAATTAGTTGGAGAGGACCATGTCTTGTCCTAGGTAAATGTGAGAGTACATTTGGGAATGTGAGATGAATATATATCATTTGGAATAATGGAAGGAGACCATATCCTATCCAAGGTGCAATTTGAGAAGACGGGTTGGGAATTTGAATAACAAAAATGTTGGATTTTATATCAATAAAAAAAAAAATTAGTTTCCCAAATGAAGGTATTCACCAATATTTCTCAATATTTTTAGGTAATGTAAACATTAATAAATTTTTCATGACAATATTAATTGGGGCATTATAGATTCATATTGATAAAGTAGATAGCATAAGGAAATTTTTCATTTATATGACCTAGGGCTCCTCCTATGGCTTTGCGTGAGGCATCAACATGAATATGAAAGGGAAGGGCCCAATTTGGACCTCAGAAAATTGATGCAGTGGTTAACTTCTTCCTTAAGGTGCCTAAGGCCTCTTGACATCTTTTTGACCATATAAACTCAACATCCTTGGCCAACAAACCAAATAAAGGAGAGCCCAAATTGTTGAAGTCATTTATGAACCTTTCATAATATCTATCTAACCGTAGGAAACTTCTGACATATCTCTACTTTTGAGGAGGTGGGACCCTTTGGATAATAGCTATTTTGTTTAGCTCCACCTGCAATCCTTGCTAAGAAATTGAATGACCTATCACGGTCCCTGTAGTCATCAAGAATTCACATTTTTCAAGACTAGGAGACATGATCGTTTCAATGCCTTTGTGCAGTACTTTTCCTAGGTTGAACAAAGCCTCTTGAAAATGGCAGCCATAAAGTGTAAAATCATCCATATAAATTGCCACTACATCATGGAATAACTTGGCAAAAATACTCAGGACTGCTCTCTATAAAGTGGCAAGAGAATTCCATAGGCCAAAAGGAAGGACCCTATAGGAAAAATTACCCCAAGGACAAGTGAAGGTGTTTTAATCCTAGTCTTTTGGGTTGATCTAGATTTGGTTATACTCGCTAAATACATCTAGGAAAGAGAAAAACTTTTTCCCTGCCAGGCCATATAGCACTTGGTCATTGCAGGGTAGCAAGAAATGGTCCTTCTTTGTGGCTTTGCTCAGCTCCCTGTAATCGACACAAATCCTCCACTTACCATTTTTCTTTGGAACTAACAACAAAGGAGAGACCCACTCACTGTGAGAGATAGGGTAAATGAATCCTGCATCTAACAAGTTTTTGCAGTTCTTCTTTGACTATATCTTTAAGAGTTGGATTCATCCTCCTTTGGGGTTGTCAAACTGACTTGCAACCCTCTTTGATGTATATGTGGTGAGTACACACTGAGGGGTGTACTACCTTCATTTATTTGTAACTCTAAGCAAAGGCATCTAGATGTTCTTTTAGCATGTTGCTTAACTTCTCTTCTTGGAGAGAAAAAAGAAATGCATTGAGTTTGAAGGTTATCTGAAGTCCGAATTCTATGGTTTTGACATGGAGGGGGTTTGAATTGGCTAAGCATAGGTCAATTGGATGATTTTTCTGGGTTTCCTTTACTACATCTTCTAAGGGAAATGTACTTGGAATTGAAATTTGGAGTAGGTGTTCAATAAAACCGTCTTCATCCTGCTGTCCTCGTCCCATGGTTGTTTCTAAAGTATAGAGTTGGGTAGAATAAGCTTCATATTGTTCTTCCTCGTCCAACATTAAAGGTAAGTCATGCCCTAGATATGGCTGAACAGGAGGTTATATGACTAACTGCCTGTATGTATGCCCATTCTTGATGGTCATATTCCCATCTTTGTAGCTAACATAAGCATTGACAGTGGCCAACCAGGGTCTCCCAAGGATGAGAGGGTAACCATTAAGCTTAGCCTTAGGCTAGATAACTAGGAAATCTACAGGGTACTCCCAAGAGTCAATGGAGACCATCACATCCCCCACAATCCCTCAGTGGTCACTGTGGAATGGTTTGCAAGTTGTAGAACTATTATGGTCTTCCTCAATGAACCTTGGAGGTTGAGCTTCAACATGGTTTCCTTCGTTATCACATTAATGGAAACCCCAAGATCGATAAAAGTGTTTGGGACAATGGTGCCATTGATGTGCACATGTACTACAGGACTTCCATGTCCAAATACTTTGGATAGATTAGTTGTCCAAAAATTAAGTCGAACAGTTGTCCAATGACATTAATGGTAGGGAATCCCTTCTTGACCTCCATGGATGCTTGAAGAATCAAGTCATTATATATAGGAACATATTTTATTGCATAGAGAAGTGGAATATTTACACATATATCTTTCAATTCAACCAGAAGTTAAGTCTCTTTTGGGGTAGGCTGGAGTGGTTGGGTTAATCTATCAGGAAAGGGTAGATTCACTTTAAGAATTCTTTCTTCTCTTTCTTCCTCAATCTCCCTAGGTTGAGGTGGATGTTGGTTATCCAGGAGAACTCTCCTAGATCTCAGGTTAATCTCTTGGATTTCAACAACATAAGTTGGATATGATGTCTCTCCACTATATACTTGCCAAGCCTATCTATTTTTCAGGTTCAAATTTGGTTGGGCAGGCATATGGTGTTGCTTGGGTTGAGCGGAGTGTAGTAGCTATGGTTGGGTAGGTGGTGGAGGCAATAAAGCTGGACCATTGTTGTATTGGGACCTTCACCACTGGGGTGGTGCATTCCACTGAGGTTATGGTCAAGGATATGGTTGAAATGACTGGTTATCTTGGTGGGTGTGATACTAACATGTAAAGTACTAAGGAGCGGGTGTAGAAAAGGAAGGATGAGCAGGGTTTCCCAAAGGTGTGGTTGTGGTTTGGTTGGGGTTGTAATATGCATAAGATGACCCTTGCATGCCCTGCTAGTATGGTCTAGGCCCATGAGGCCTCCTTTGGTTTATGTAGCAGAGCTGCTCAGTAACCCCTTCCACTTCTTGATATACATCTCTGAGTCTAGGAAAAGAAGGGCACTCATCTATGTAGCGGTTTTCTTCACAGGCTAGGAAAAGTTCAATAGAATTCAATGAAAATTAATTCCTTGGATGCTTCTTGGTGCATTTAGGACAAAAAATGGCCAAGACTCTCTCTGCTTCCTCCTGATTTATCTTAATGTGCGTAGTGTCCGTTTGCAAGACAAGGGTTTGCAACATCTCACTTTTGAAATCTTCCAACATGTTTCCAATTTCACCCTTGATGGATGAGTTGGAAGAGGATGTACTAACCATAGATTGACTACCCCTACCCTTTTTCCTACCTACCCTAGAATGGTTCCTAAAGATAGTCTTGATATCATCATAGGGTAATTGGTAGATATCTCCTCCTCCTAACAAGTGTAGGGTATCTAGAAGATCTTCCCTTACTCCCCTAAGTAGGACCCACTTTAGTGACTCAAGGTCAAGTGTGTGCCTAGCCCTTTTCTAACTAGGCTAGAATCTTTCTTTGTAATCCTCTAGGGATTCATCATTGCCTATGGTCATCCTAAAATCTTCATCTTTAATATCCTCTGACCAACACTAGTCTTGATAGATGTTGTTAAGGGCTTGCTGCATCTGAGCCCAAGTTGTGATGTTATCCCTAGGTAAACACATTAACAAGTGAAATGCTTCATCGTTGAGGGTAAATGGAAATAGTTTTAACTTTTGCTCGTCATTTGTATAGTCATAGGCTTAACATATAACAAAAAATTCAAATAGGAAAGTGTCAGCGTCTTCTGTGGTCAAGCCATGGAGATGAGGTAGGGCAGAGGGGCTCATATTTTTCATCTTGGTGTCCCCATTGGTTTCCTTGATGGGGAAGGCACCCTCAACTCTCTCTCTATTCCCTTTGTCATTTAGGTTTTCAGCCATTAGTTTAGTAGGAATGGGTTCTTCTTCTTCTTCTTGCCTGTGGCTTCTTCAAATATGTCAAGTTTCTCACCAAAGGGTTCCTCCAGTTCACAGCCACCGAAGAAGAGGGATGGTTGGTTGTTTGATGCAATGGGCGTATTTGGCAAAAATTTCCCTAAGTTATCCGTATTCCTACGAGGCATGAAAAAAAAAAAAAATTGGGTTGGTTTTGTGTTTTTTCAAACTTGGAAAGTACTTTGCATAATTGAAATTGTTGATTAAATGAAAACTACTAACTGAGTGAAATACTACTTGCTGAATTGAAATCTTGTTTGCAAAAATGGAAAGGAAAGAAGAAAATGTAGAATGAAAAAGGAAGCAACTAAATTACTTTTTCATAAATAAACTAATGGTAGAATATTAGAGACAAGAAATAGAAGAAATAAGCAGTATTCACATATTACTCAGACACCTCCTTGGTAGTGGCACCAAAAGGCAATGAGCACCAGTATTTTAGCTAGAATGCTAAAACTCCTGGGCTACCATATTTGCTTTATCAACCAGGGTTCGTACCAACTTGGAGGTGATAGTGTTGTATATACAAGTAAGAGTGATGGTTCTACCTTTTGTCATGATTCAGCTGGCAAGAGACCATTGGGGATTTCAAGCCATACGTTTATGGAGTCAGAAGAAGCTTGGTTTCTTGATGGAATCAATAGAAATCTGCTCTAAGGGAGAGCTACTCTATTGCAATAATGGAAAACACTGAAATTCAATGGTAAATCACACCATTTCCTAATCAACTACCAAGAAACTATTCTTTGCAATAATGCTAACTTCTCATAAAAAAAATGCTACTATTTAAGCATGGAAGTAAGAAGCATCAAACATCACTAATGTGGAAGTAAAGGGACTGAAATAAATCTATTTTTGTCTTTTTGTCTTTTCATGCAAAATCAAGTATGCAAACTAATTTCTTTCGGTGATGTAGCAGTTGAAATAAGGATGTTAGAGGACGGCTGGAAGGGTTAGGAGATGGATGGATGGTGTGGGAGAGCCTTGGGAGAATTTTGGTGACTTATGAGAGGTTTTCCCTCAATTCATCCTCAAAATAGGACATTTCAAGAAAACCTACAAGATGTGCTAGAAACCTATATGATTCCCTGTAAACCTTGCAGGATACCGCCAAGAACAAAATGAAAGGTGTTGGAGGTGATGGAAGGTTTAGGGAAGGTAGTAGATGAGTGGAATGAAGTAAGGAAAGCTCTAGGATCACTCAAAAATCAACATCAAAGATAAAGGATGTTTGGATTCACTAACCGTGATTGGAAGAATTTCTATGAAAAATGATGAAAACTAGTGAAGGTGATGGTGAAAACAAGCAATGACTATGGTGGATGGAGTGGAAAGTGGTTTCTAGCTATGAAGTCTTTGCCTTCTCCTGAAGCACCTTCTCTGCATAAAACATGTATAATTCCCACAAAGTTATGCAAACAAGAAGCATTCTCATAAGCTAGAGAAGCAGAATTAATGAACTAACTGCCTACATTATGCATGAGGAATGTTGCTGAAAGGAATGAAAGCTTGGATGAGATCAACTGTAAGAGTGAATATAGAAGAGATGGAAATGAAATCCTACTTTGTAAAAATGAACAAATGCTAACTTAAATACAATAACCTTTAAGTCTTATGCAAGAAATAGAAATTTGTGCTTTTGGGGCTGCATGATGGTCCCTTCCTCAAATCATGATCACAAAGGGAGGAAATGAGGCCAAGACACCCACTGAAAACCTTGTGGTACTCCTCTTATCCCTACTAACAGACTACTAAAGTAAGGACAAATGGAAGCAAGCTAATAAATAACTAATCCAATCTACACTACTTGCAATGAAAACACATCTAAAAGAAAATTAACAATGAAGCTATGAGACTTATCTAAACATACAGATACAAGAAAGAGGAGCCTTGGAATTAAGCCTAAGTGCCTCATCCCTCTAAGTTAACTCAATGCCGGCTCAAAAAAAAATTCATTCTTATTACCAAAACAAAAAATTACATCAACAAAACTTTCACAAATCTGGAGCTCGAAAATTAGGGAGGCACAGCTCCGGAACTTGAGAGAAGTTAGCTCTTTGTGTCTCACATGCTCGTCTGCCTTCTAATCATCATGGTTTGGTTCCTTTCACTCTGAGCTGGTGTGATGGATCAAGTAATATTCGAATGGGGGAGAAGTAAATGAGGAGGATTTACCTCCTACTATCCCTCTCCCTTGTACCATTCATGTTTTAACCTTAGTATTTGCCAAAATTCCTTGATTTTCTCCTTCAATATTGAAATCAATGCATATTAGTCCACTAGGAATAATATCAAACTCTAACTCATCTCATAAACAAAATATAATAGAAGAAATGTAATAAGTTGTGAGAAAATTTGGTTTTACTAATCTAGGAGGTGAATTAAGGGCCAAATAATTACCTAATGACGAGGCTCATCACACATTTTCAACTATCAATTATAATTTTCCTCAGACCCCAAGCTACAATATTGCTCTCGGCTCCTACACAACTCAAATATTTTAGTGGTTCTCATTTCAACTAACACCCTTTGTGCAATTTATGAAATATAAATTTCGATTTGTGACTTAGTCCACAGTGTTAATATAACACAAAATTATCTTATTGTAAACCAGGAACACACATGGTTCTAATTTATCTCCTATTGCATACAATCAGAAAAATATAGCAACATAACATAAATTTATTTTAATGGACTTAATCATTTCAATCCATCGTAGAAATCAAGGAGACATAGGTTGTCGACAATCAATTTGGTACATACTATATCGAAAACCCATATTACTAATAATTACATGAATTGGGAAACAATTTATAGAACTGAAAGGTTTTTAGAATTAGGGCACTCTTACCTTAGATTATCTTTACCTTACAAAACATATCCATGAAATAAAATAGAGTGATAACCAACAAATTATGAAAATTCGAACATGTGTCCTTATTATAGAAGATTGGATGCCACCTCATTAAATAGAATGGTGTCTATCCCATGAGGAAAACTCAACATAAAAAACTAGCAACATATATTTTTTCTTACATATCACAACTACAAATTTACAATGTAAATAGAAATAAATTAAACATGTGGAAATGGAGTTTGGCTGCCCTTATGTTCTTGCATCAGAATCCCACAAAACAAAAACATTTTCATGGCCTCCTTTCCAAAAGGTCTACAACTATTTCACATGATTTCAAATCTCTGTAGCATTCATCCAAATTACACCTTCAACTTGAATACCATTTCATTTTACCAAATACTCATAGTAGTCTTTCTTAAATTAAGTATGGGAGAGATACCTATTTCACGGTGTAGCCTAATTCCATATGACTTTTCTGAGAACTTCCACAATATTTTCCACGATCCAATTTCTTTTAGTTTTGGCTTATTGTACTGATTCTTTATAATCCTCTCTTTCCTTATGTGTACCAAAACAAAGTCTCCCACTTAAAAACTGATTTATCATTTCTAGACATTTACTGTATGCTTGTGTTTATCGCTTCTTTCTTGTGGTTGTCCTTTAACTTGTTCATGTGGAATCAATGTGGCTATAAAAAATTATTTTATATCTACACTTCAAACTCCTCCTTTTCTCAAGTTTTTAATATCATATATGCCTGTTGGGTGTATTCCATACACAATTTGAAATGTACTTCTTATGTTCTTGTTAGGATAATCATTCAAGGAAAAACCAACCAATGGACGAACTTGATCCCACTATTTACCTTGCCCATTTACCAAACATCTCAGCAGATTTCGTAAGCTCTTTTTTACTACTTTAGTCTACCCATCTATTGATGGATGATAAGCTAAGTTGTACGCAAGTTCTATCCCACGCTTCTTCCACAAAGTTCTCAAGAAGTTCCCAAAAAATGTTGTGTCTCAGTTTGAGACTATGCTCCTGGGTAGCCCATGTAGTCTCACGACTTCTTTGAAAAATAGATCTACATTGCTTGTTGGACCATTAGTTTTTGAACATGGTATAAAGTGTGCCATTTCTAACCATTTTTCCACCACTACAAAACCTAAATAATTTTTTCTTTTTTTCCTAGGAAAAATGTAAAATAAAATCCATACTGGTGACATCTCATGGTTTTCTTGGTATGGGTAGTGGTTGATATAGACCAATGTTTCATCCCTTTTGCATCTTGACAAAATTACATCTGTCTACACATTCCTTTACATCATACCTCATTCTTAGCAAAAAAATAAAAAAGAACTTAGTTGATGATATGTTTTATCACGTCTAAAGTGACTAGCTAGTCCTCCATTGTGTTTTTCCTTTAGGAAATTGTCTCTCGTCTAGAAGTTTAGAATCCATAATTGGCTTCCTTTGAACACCAAAACCTCATTAATCATATATTAAATCTAATGGTTCCTATCCCTCAACACTATATTCCCATGTGGTTCCTAAGCTTCCCTAAATTTTGCATCCTCCTTATACATGTCTTTGAGAAGCTAAAGTCCAAAGTACCCACATGGAATTCTTGTGAAACCAAACACCTCATGCTCAAAGCATCCACAACCTTGCTAGCATTCCCATTAACATATTAAATTCTGAACCAATCCACTTGGCATGATTTTGACTTAAATTCTCTTTCTTGGATATAAATTGTGAAGCATGATTTTTAGTATATAAAATAAACTCTCTGTGCATGAGATAATGTCTCCATTGTTTAGGACCTGTATCACTACATACAACTATGTCATATGTGGACTATTGATATTTGATTTCATTCAACTTTTCACCTAAATAAGCTACATATTTATCCTCTTAACTTAGAACAACACCAATTACCATTTCACTTTCATCACACAATATTTGTAAAACTTTTTGAAAATGAGGTAGAGCTAATATCAGTTGCTCGGTTACCTTCTCTTTCAACAGTTAAAATGCTCTATCAACTGGAAAAATCCACTTAAATGATTAGTGATAATTTTTAATGATATTAACTCTAGGTGCACATATATGGCTAGAATTTCTAAAAAACTTTCTATAGAAGCTAACCAACCCATGAAAACTTCTTAACTCATGAATATTCCTCAGACAAGGCCATTCCTTGAAATTTCTCACTTTCTCTAGGTACATCTTCATTATTTCTTGGGAGAATATAAAATCCATATATGTTAACTATGTTTTAATCAAGGAACATTTGTTAATGATTACTAGGATTTTTTCCTACTACAACCTCCTAAAAACCAACTTCAAAAACCTCAAATATTCTTCCCTAGTTTTAATAAACAAAAAAATGTCATCCAAATATACAATTACATTTTTTCAAATAAAACCCTTCAGGAATCCATTCATAAATATTATGAACATACTAGGCACATTGTCTAAGATAAAATCCATAACCAACCACTCATATAAACCATCATTAGTTTTGAACAAAGTCTTCCATTCATCACCCTCTCTCGTCATAATCTAGTGATATTGACTTCGCAATTCTACTTTTGAAAAATAATTTTGCATCACTCAAAGAATCCATTAAGTCATCCATAAAAGGTAAAGAGAATATGTATTTTATTGTTATCTTATTTATTTCTCTCAAATTTGTACAATTTTATAGCCTCCATCCTTCTTTGGGCTCAAAACTACATGTACAACATAATGGCTTAGACTCTCTATGATAGTTCCTTTATTCAACAAGTCCTATATTTGTTTTCTAAGTTCTTCATTATGCTTTAGTGTCATCCTATAGGCCACTTTATTTGGTAAACTTTCACTTGGTATTAGGTCTACATGGTGACTGACACTTCTTAGATGTGGTAAAGAATTTGAGTTTTCCTCAGCAATGATGTTAGAAATCTTATCTTGTAATCTTGTAGTGCTTTTATTTCCTTATGTAATCGACTAAAATTTGTATTTATATGGACAACTCTAGGTTTAGCAATCAAAGCAAAATGAAGAAATTAATTTGAAAAATTCAAGGAATTATTAAAAATGTCATGCAAGCATTTTTTCAATATAATTTTACTTTTATCTATATTCCACAATATTTATTAGCTCAAAATTTCATAAATTTTATTAATCTATTAATTTCTAATTTTTTACCTGTATCGAAATCCCTCTATATATGACACTTTATTAGAATATTCTCTATATATTTCTTTATATTTAACTTTTAACTATCTATATTTATATGTGTGTGTTGTTCAGTTGGTGTGTGTGTGTGTAGATTGGGTATATTCTAAGAACATTTTCTATTGAAGCCACAATTTTGCCAATATAATTTTGGCCACAATCTGGTAATTTGTGCTTTCGCAAATATGAATTTTTAACTATCTAACTATTTTATATTTAACTCTTTGTATATTTTATATATTTAGTTTTTTAATTTGGTGTTTTTTTGGTATGGTTATTAATGTCAAATGGGTCGTCATTTTTAATTTATATTTTTTCACTAATATCAAGATTTACATTGCATTAATAATTTTTTTGATATTCTAATTCATATGGGTAGAGTAGGTGGTTAACATTAACAAAATATTTCATGAATACCCAAATTAATAATAAAATATTTCACAGATAACCAAATTATACAATTTAAAATTATTTAGGACATCTACCTCCTTTTAAATTTAAAGGAATTTGATTGGTTTTCATATTATAACATGGAAATTAAATGGAACTTTCATGCACACTTTTAGGATGAAATTTCCTCTAATTCTTGCAATAATTCTTTCCCACTTATTATCAACAAGCTAACCCCGCTACATCTTTGACTCCATTCCCTTCTAGGTGTAGAAACACATGCTTGTAACTGTCCTTTTTGAAAGTGCAAGTATTTTTCCTTCCATCTTGAACATCTCTTGTGTAATATTGTCAAAATCTCATTGGAAATACGTGACAGACATCATTAGGCATAATTTCACATCTTTGTAGCTACCAATCAAAAAATTGACTCTACTTTATTCACTTGGCAAGATATGATTTCCTTTCTGCAACTAGGACACTTGTTATGGAGTAGGATGCACCATCTTCTACAATCCTAATTTCTCCACCATCTATATAGAGACCAAATTGTCCATTATATCACTGTTAGTGAACACTTTGCAACATTTTGTTGGCATTGTGGCACAGGTTTGGAGCTATGGCACAGGTGTTGTGCTTGATGGCAACTCCCTTTGGTAACAGATCTCAGTTCAGGCACTCAGAAAGAAGGAAAAGATATACGTAGGTTCATTTACAAAAATGCACGTATACACGCGGGTTATACATTACAAAAGCGCGTATATGTTGGGGATCATATTTTTGGTCCATGGTAGTTAGTCCTTGGAATTTGAACCTATGTTTTGGACCAAGGCATCTCGGCAGATGTGTTGATCCCTAGTTTTGGGTTCATGGTATTGAAATGTTATGGTTTTGGACGCGTATATGTTGGGGATCACATTTTTGGTCCATGGTAGTTAGTCCTTGGAATTTGAACCTACGTTTTGGACCAAGGCGTCTCGGCAGATGTGTTGATCCCTAGTTTTGGGTTCATGGTATTGAAATGTTATGGTTTTGGACCATGGTATTGAGGAAGGCCTAAGACTATAAAAGAGGAAGGAGATCATGTGGCAAATTGTGATCGGAATTATTATTGAACATCTGTTAAAGTGCTAGAGTGGGTATATTGGTAATGGAGTAGATCTGGATCTAAATGAAGAAGGAACATTAGCGCAAAAGGAGGATAAGCTCTATTCATGGGTCATAATCTTTAAGCTTGAATGATAGTATCTTTCTATGATTTTGATCTGCTAGATATGACGCTTGTTTGATCTATCTAATAATATGGGTTAATTAATGATTGAATAGTTAAAAGAGTGAATTATCCTTCATAAGATCTGTACGCATGTTCAGTAAGGTGAAGATGCATATACACGCAGTTTCAGTGAACTAAAGGAGTGTATACGCAGGTTGTTCCATACGTAGAGGCGTATGCACGCTAGTTTCAGGCTGTTGAAATAGCATATATAATCTAAGTTGTGATCTAGCTGCTTCTGACTATTGCTGTTGTGTTCTGGGTTCTGTTTTCTGGTGTATGGTTTCTGGTACTGTGTTTTGGGTACAGCTGTAAGAAGAATATCTACTTGATTCATATCTAATTTGTGAAAAGGAGATTGGTTAATTCTTGATGATTGTTTGATGTTCATGGATCCAGTCTGAAAATTGATGAAACGTGGTCCCTGGAAGAAAGAGAAGGTTGTAGCCTTCTGTAGGCCAACACCTACGTACTAGTATTTTGACTAGTGCAAGAGCAAAGGGGGTTGTAGCTCCCTTCCTGGAGAAGCTGGAAAACGAGAGAGAGTTGTAGCTCTCTGTAGGTTGCAACCTGCGTACTAGTAAAGCACTGCACCAGTACATTGTAAAGAGAAGTTTCTAATTATAGAAAGATAGAGACGAATTGCAACAGGTGGTTTTCACCCACATTGGGTTTCCACCTTATATCTGGTGTTCTTGTGTGTGCTTGTCTTTCTGCTCTGTTTTACTGTCTCTGGTTACTGGCTATTTGATGTTGCATCTCAGATTGACAAACATCATCTGAAAGTTTAAGTAAATTAAAAAGTTTTCTTTGTATACGCGTTTTTACTTCTGAATAGTTGCGTATATACGTGGGTTGAATTAACAGAAGTAGCGTATACAATTTGGTTTTTGAAAAGGATTATTTGACTTGATAATACTGATTCACCCCCCCCCCCCTCTCAGTATTATTTCCAACAATTGGTATCAGAGCAGGTCCTTCTGAAGAAGCTTGATCGCTTGAAAGAAGACCTCTCATCATGAGCAACTACGAGAGGGAAGCATCAATTAGGCCATCGGTTTTTGATGGGACAAACTTCGTATACTGGAAGGTAAGAGTCACTGCCTATCTTCAATCTCTGGGTACTGAAGTATGGGATATCATCGATACAGGGTATACCTTTCCAGCATCAACTCCCACAGATCGAGCTGAGAAGAAGAAATATGAAACAAATGCAAAGGTGGTTAATACTCTATTGGGATGTCTATCACAATCTGAATTTGTCAAAGTCATGCAGTATAAATTTGCTAAGGAAATATGGGATGAGATTGTTCTGAGCTATGAAGGAGATGAACAAGTAAAAAGGGAAAAACGCCAAACTCTCAGAATTCAGTATGAAAATCTTAGAATGTATAATGATGAAAGTGTGGCTAACTATTTCTTCGTGTAGATGAGATTGTTAATTGTATGAAAAAATTGGGTGAAGAAGTAAAGGAGGCTGTTGTAGTTGAAAAAGTTCTAAGATCTTTGTCCCCTAGGTTTGAATCTAAAGTTTCTGCTATAGAAGAAAAAGAAAAGCTTCAAGACCTTAAAATGTCACAGCTGCATGGAATTCTAACTGCTTGTGAAATGAGGAAAGGTGGACCATCAGATAGGAGAGAAGCTGCCTTCAAGGCTTATGGCAAAGGAAACTAATATGAGTCTGGAAACATATCGGAAGAAGAAGAAGAATCAAATTTTGTCAAAAATCTTCAACGGGGCACTGGACGTTTCCGAGGTAAGTTACCATTCAAATGCTTTGCTTGTGGAAGAGTAGGTCACTATCAGTTGTTGATGACTTTCATAAGTCATGTTTTAAATATTCGTCTCTATGTCATGTATCTCTTTCTTATATGGTGTCAAGGTCATGTAACGGCCTATATTGGTTCCCCACTATGCCTAGGATGAAGATGTAATGTACTTGATCATCATATGTAAATTTTTGATGTATATGGATGAGCCTCACTTGGTTGGGTGATGGATGTATGTATTAAGTCTTTTGGTGATAGGAAGGTCTTGTATTGTTGCATAAGTCTTGGTTCTGCTTAAAGAACATCTTTTTGTAGATATTGCCTACAGACAGGGGGAGCATGGTCAGCACAGCAGGACATAGATTTCAGCATGTACTCAGGGGGAGCACAACCCTTTGCCCATGATGACAAAGGGGGAGAATGATCTTGAGGATCTTGGTGTTGCCATCAAGTCCAAAGGGGGAGATTGTTGGCATTATGGCACAGGTTTGGAGCTATGGCACAGGTTTTGTCCTTGATGGAAACTCTCTTTGGTAACAGATCTCAGTTCAGGCACTCAGAAAGAAGAAAAAGACAGATACGCAGGTTCATTTAGAAAAATGCACGTATACACACGGGTTATACATTACAAAAGCGCATATATGCTGGGGATCATATTTTTGGTCCATGTTAGTTAGTCCTTGGAATTTGAACCTATGTTTTGGACCAAGTCGTCTCGGCAGATGTGTTGATCCCTAGTTTTTGGTTCATGGTATTGAAATGTTATGGTTTTGGATGCGTATATGTTGGGGATCATATTTTTGGTCCATGGTAGTTAGTCCTTGGAATTTGAACCTATGTTTTGGACTAAGGCGCCTCGACAGATGTGTTGATCCCTAGTTTTGGGTTCATGGTATTGAAATGTTATGGTTTTGGACCATGGTATTGAGGAAGGCCTAAGACTATAAAAGAGGAAGGAGATCATCTGGCAAATTGTAATCGGAATTATTATTGAACATCTGTTAAAGTGCTAGAGCAGGTATATTGGTAATGGTGCAGATCTGGATCTAAATGAAGAAGGAACATTAGCGCAAAAGGAGGATAAGTTCTATTCATGGGTCATAATCTTTAAGCTTGAATGATAGTATCTTTGTATGATTGTGATCTGCTAAATATGGCGCTTGCTTGATCTATCTGATAATTTGGGTTAATTAATGATTGAATAGTTGAAAGAGTGAATTATCCTTCATAAGATCTGTACACAGGTTCAGTAAGGCGAAGACGCATATACACGCAATTTCAGTGAAGTAAAGGAGCGTATACGCACGTTGTTCCATACGCAGAAGCGTATGCATGCTAGTTTCAGGCTGTTGAAATAGCCTATATAATCTAAGTTGTGATCTAGCCGCTTCTAACTATTGCTGCTGTGTTCTGGGTTCTGTTTTCTGGTGTATGGTTTCCGGTACTGTGTTTTGGGTACAGCTGTAAGAAGAATATCTACTTGATTCAGATCTAATTTGTGAAGAGGAGATTGGTTGATTCTTGATGATTGTTTGATGTTCATGGATCCAGTCTGAAAATTGATGAAATGTGGTCCCTGGAAGAAAGAGAAGGTTGTAGCCTTTTGTAGGCCAGCACCTATGTACTAGTATTTTGACTATTGTAAGAGCAAAGGGGGTTGTAGCTCCCTTCCAGGAGAAGCTGGAAAACGAGAGAGAGTTGTAGCTCTCTGCAGGTTGCAGCCTGCATACTGGTAAAGGACTACACCAGTACATTGTAAAGAGAAGTTTCTAATTACAGAAAGATAGAGACAAATTGCAGCAGGTGGTTTTCACCCACATTGGGTTTCCACCTTATATCTAGTGTTCTTGTGTGTGCTTGTCTTTCTGCTCTATTTTACTATCTCTGGTTACTGGTTATTTGATGTTGCATCTCAGATTAACAAACATCATCTGAAAATTTAAGTAAATTAAAAAGTTTGCTCTGTATACGCGGTTTTACTTCTGAATAGTTGCATATATACGTGGGTTGAATTAACAGAAGTAGTGTATACAATTTGGTTTTTGAAAAGGATTATTTGACTTGATAATACTGATTCACCCCCCCCCCCCCCTCTCAGTATTATTTCCAACACATTTCTCTTTATATTTGCACATTTTCCTAAACAAACTCCTCCTTTCTATTAGTTCATGAGTTTCTTTCTCAACTTTAACCAAAATTCTCTTCATCATTAATTACTTACCCATCTTAAAAGTTTATTTCTTTATATTTCCATTCATTGTTTCTTCTTTAGTTTTTGCAATATGAGGCTCACTCTAATTAAATGTATTATTTTTAGGACATATCCATGACATGTGTCATGTACTTCCACATATGTAACAACTCAGGTCTCCTCCTCTACCTCTTCCTCTTGAGAGGAATAATCTACCCTTGTATTTCCTCTTCTAGGAGATTGGTTGCTAGACATTCCTCTTCATTCTCTTGAAGTTTGGACTCTTCCTCAATCGGAAGATCCCTTTGTTGGAATCTTTTCTCTATTACTTTGGCTTTTTTTCCTAGCCAATTCCTCTTATACTTTTAGGGATGCCTAATGAACATCCTCCTCTATCTTCAACTCGAAGTGGTCAATATTATCCTAAATATTTCAGGTCAAACCATTTATATATGTAGCCACTTTCTCAACATCTTCCTCTTTGTGGCCTGCTCTAATGTTTACTCCATAGAATTCTTTTCTGTACTTCTTCACCGCCATAGTTTCATGCTTTAGATTTTGCATTGCCTAAACAATTTAGTTAGTATTACTTGGGCATGAAATTGCTTTATAACTTGGCTACCATTTTGACTTCAGAATCAAATGACCTATTCGACGTGTTAATCCAATCACGTACCTCTTCTACATTTAATTTTCTCTTGTATACTGGCATCTTCATCTTCTTTATAAAGCCTACTTTGGTAACCAAAATTATCAGTGAATCCTTTGTTGAATCCCTTCCTAGGGCTCCTTCCATCTCCTCTTCTTAGTACATACCTTTTGTCAATTCTCTTCGTAGAGCTTCGTCCATTTCCTCTTCCTTCCCATTCCTCTTCCGAGCACATATCTTTTCTCTCGTTGATGTATCCCTCATCAAGTTCTCCTCTTTCGGATGTTACCATAGCTTTCATTCACTACAACTCTAACCTTAAGCTCTCGTCCATCCTTTTTGTTTCTTGGCCTCCTCTTCTCGGTGATATGTTTGTAGTTAACAGCTAAATCATTATTCTCAGAAGATTCATCAGACCATAGGCCATATAGAGATTCCCACCTTGATCCACTTAATGCAACTGTATATACTATGGTATGGCCTTTCCTTCAGTCCTTGCAGTTCCTAGGTCCTCTTCGACTTTCAGTTCTCTTGGTCTACTGATAGGACCAATATTTCGGTGCTCCAAGGGTCCTAGCATCACAATTAAAAACCCTCGATCGAGGGTTCAAATCCAACACACGTTCAAAACTATGATGAGTACGCATTGTTTTGATAAGTGACCACAATCATCCAAGAAAATCGATGATCCGTATCAATTGTGGGGGGATACCCCTTACATTAGTCAATGGGGAAGGGTTTATGCACTTGTGATTCTTATACAAGGTTTGACCCAAATTATCTAACAACAAATATTTATGGGCGGGGATTGCAAGGTGGGGAGGTGACCCCTTACTATAGCAAGGAGAGGTGTTCCATAATCTTGGTTCCTCCCCAAGGTTCCAGCTCTGCCCTGTGCAATTCAACACTCCCAATCCCTCATGCCAATTAAACTACCATTTCTCTTCCTCCCGAACCCATGTTGCTATGTGGAAATTGGTGGATGAAATGCAAGTCTCCTCATGCTCTAAGATACATCGTCATTCTCACCTCCTACGCACTTCAAATTTTTACCAAATGCAAGTCTCCTCATGCTCTTAGATAAAACGTTGTTCTTGACTCCTTCACACTTAAAATATTTTAGTGGTTCTCATCTCAACTGATGCTTTCCGTGCAATTTATGAAATGCATATTTTTATCTACACCTTGCTCCACATGTGTTAATACAACGTAGGGAAATTGTACTAGAAACTAGGAACACAAAAGGTTCTAATTTAGTTCATATCACACACAATCACACAAATATAAAAACATCACATAGGTTCCTCTCGAGATATTTAATTGTTTCACAACGTAGGACTACTGTATTGAAAACCAAGAACATAAAAGGTTCAAATTTAGTTCATATTGCACACAATCACACAAATATACAAACATCACATAGGTTCCTCTCAATATGTTTAATTGTTTCGTTCCATCGTAGAGATCAATGAGACATAAGCTATCGACGATCAATTTGGAACATACTGTAACTAAAACCTGTATTAATAGTGCTTACATGTCTTGGGTAATAATTTTTAGGCATAATAGAATTTTAGCATCGGGGATCTCATGTCTTTATATTTATTCACCTTACAAAACATCTCAATGAAACAAAAGGGAGTTGTAACCAACAGCTATAGGAGATTCGAACATGCCTTTATTTTAGAAGATTGTATGTCACCTCATCAAACATAATAGGTACATTTATTACATGAAGACAACTTAACATAACAACCTAACAACATGGATTTTTTTACATATCATAACTGCAAACTTAAAAAGTAAAAAAAGAGAAATTAAACCTGTAGAAATAGAGTTTGATTTTCTAGATGCCACTGCACCATGCCGCCAGAAATAAAAGGATTTTAGACATAACATTGATGAAGAAAACATATTCATAAGAGCTCACCTTAGCTTGGTTAAATGTTTGATAGGTTTTTTGCTAAAATTATATAGTGTGTTAGATGGTCAGTATAAGCCTCCAATTAGCAACTTTATTAGTGGCCATATAATAGCTTTTTGTTATGAAAAGCTTGAAATAAGATATAATTTCTAAATATAAAATTTTCATCGGATAGTAGTGTGTTAGATGGTGACTATAAGTTTCCAATTAGCAACTTTATTAGTAGCCATATAATATATTTTTGTTAGGAAATGTTTGAAAAAGAATATTGAACAAAACATGACATTTTCATTTACTCAAAACTAGAATTATTCTTTAAATTATTACACATAGTTTTGCAAATTATAGATGAAATATAAAACTGGTAGGTTGAATAACTATTTTGAAATATAAGAAAAAGAAGTGATCAATGAAATCCATGAAAATTAGATAGATCAACATCAATGGGCTTTTCCGCATGATTTTTGTTATTCTTGGACCAGGTGATGGGGGCGTATTGTGCTTCAATTCTTTTCGTTCTACATATTGGGTCTTTTATCTATAGTTGCATGCCATATAACATGTGAAAATGTCTTCCTTGCCATCATTATTGTCACGCCCCCAAGCCTACGATAGTCTTTCAATCATGCTAGGCGAGGTGCGACACTACCAACCGTTTTCTTTTCACCAATACTTACGATTGTAGACTACGCCGTAACATTCCATACTTAGTTTTATTTTCATTACCAAGTATTATTAATGTGCCTTTATACCAATGAGCACCCATACACATTCATTATGAACAACATTATACAATAGAAATGCAAAACAATATAAAGGGAGGGGCAACTCCCTACAATATATGTCTGCCTGATATCAATATATTATACAATATTTCTACTTTTATAAAGTATAGGCCAAGTCCTTGGGAAACCCAAAATTTATACTTAGCTAAATTTACAACTTCGGCAAACTCGATTTCCCAGCCCGTCGACACCTCTGCACGGTCGCTGCATGACTCACCAACCTGCTATTCACCTTGTCACACGTCTTCCCCAGGTCATTCTTTGTTGGTCAGCAAACTCCCAAACCGTGTACACCCGCCCACACACAGTCCCACTTGCCCACCCTTGGCAAGTGCCCAAATCATATGAACAGCACATAGTACTGCCTGCCCAACTCTATGACCTCCGATTCCAACCTTCAACTCCACCATACTGTCGTGCATGACACACCCACACTCGGCCATCCGTTCGCACGTCCTCACCATGTCGACCAACTCTTGGTTCAGCGGACGCCCTACTCGGGCCGCCCATCGTGCATGCCTGCACGGATGCCTTCACCCAGCAGCTCGTCATGCACTCCTACCCAGATGCCCTCACCAGTCACTCACATGCCTGCTCGGGTCGCCCATCGTGCAATCCTGCATGACGCCCTCACCCGGGTCACCCGTCGTGCAGCTCTGCACGGGCGCCTGCCCGGGTCACCCGTCGTGCAGCCCTACATGGTGACTCTTTCAACTTGCACTTCCGCTCCTGCCTTCGCACTGTGTCCAAGTGCTATGTTTAGAGGAGATGATCCAAGATGGATGATGATTGGAATGAGCTCCACGCTCACCCAATATAGACCAAGTGTAGGGCATGGTCCTGGCTGCCCAGCCAACTCGCCCAAAGCCCCTACACCATCGCAAGGTCATGTCGACTACCTCATAAACATAGGTAGGCCTCCATACAAGTTAACACATGCTCCCATGCATATAAGTAACTCACCCACCTTCCATTATGCGCCTGACACTTCGCACAACCAAGTTGTGAGCTCGTCCATCCAACCGAACTGTAGTTCATTCAGCCTACCCACGTTCGTTCAGACGTACCTGCGCGCACGCCCTATTTGCCCATGCACCTAGGAACTACAGGTCGCTACATCGTCCTCCACCTCAAATCATTGTCGTCCTCGACAACATACCATCCTGGTAGCCACCCACCAAGATCATCTGTATCATCCATGATGTTAACTCCTCCACATACTGCAAACATCTCTGCAACATATGTAGAACCACTATCTCCATCATGTCTCGCCCCGACAACCATCTGTCACCAAGATCACCATACCATGGTATACACCCATCGGTATGTCATACATCAGAAATCATCTCAATCCATGACCATCGACCACCCTGTCACAATCTCCACATGCTACTCTCCATCATGGAAGGATGGCCCCTCCATCTCAAGCTACATGCCCACTGCAAGATCTCGTGTCAACCTCATCATGTTTTTTCCTCATGTGAACTGCTACCATGATACTCCAACAAATGCTAACACATCTCTGCACACTACATGCCCCCATGTCTGAACTAGTCGAATGGCCAGTCCAATTGTCATGCTCAAACCATGGGAGTGAACATCCTCATGCCATCATCAATTGTTTCTCAAAATATCCCATCACATCATCAACTCAATCAAGAATCCATCTCCATATAAGTGTAAGCCATGCTCAGGTCCATGAAGTAGTCCTTATCTCATCTACAACATGTTGTCCATGATGTTTGGTGTCAATGTGTTGCATGAAATCAGCCACATCTATCCCAACATCATCCATATGTGTGCCTCCTCAATATGAAGAGACCAACTCATCAATCTCCAACTCTCGGTGTGCCACATCCAGGTCCATTGAGCAACCTCCATCATATCTACAATGTGCCATCCCTCAAGTCTATCATAGAAACAAGTATACACCTGACTCATCTATCCATGTGCTGCCCATGATCATAGATCAATCAACTCCCATGTGTCAAAGGTGGTTGAGTCTCGGCTCAACCCATGCCCAAGTGTTGCCACCAAGGCATCACCATCACCATAACTCCATCACTCCAAAGTGTCTCATATCTATCCTCTACATCAAGTCACTCTTTCAAGCCATTCCCATGAATGTACTTGAAAGTATGCACCCCATCCTGCATCAAAGTCTCTAGCCTCGGCTCCTCAATGCATCAGATCCTCCAAGCCCACCATATATGAAGTCCCCAAAAGTCACAACCTCATGTCATCATGAGCTCCATAAGCCATCCCCAACCAACATCTCAGCAAGCATACAAGTCTCGGCCCAAAGGCCTCTGCAAGATGCCTCAACTCTCCATGTAGTAGGAATGCTCCATAGTCTACTCACAAATCCATCCAAGTCCATGGCCTTTGTTGTACAAGAGTGCACAACCTCTCCATCGGATCATAACTAATAAGTCTCCATGTCACATCAGCAAATCCACCTGCACAACACCCCTGCCTCGGCACTCCTCATTGGATGCCCATAAGTGACATCTCTACAAGTGCTCTCGCATAATGCCACTGCATAATACTGCCATGCTCCATGTCACCAACCTGATGTCCATGACTAAGTTGCCTATGTAGTCCAACCAAGTAGACCCATCACAACAATCGGTCATCCTCATCCAAGTCTGCAATCTTCGGTGTAGTGAACTCGGTCACCCAACCATATCACCTTCATCATGAGTCCCTTCCATCATAGCTCCCCACTAAAGGTTCCACCAAGACTTGCTCTTGGTCTCGGCCATGAGAAGTCCACCCAAGCAACACGAGTGTGTGCCCTCAAATTTGTCCATGACTCATGCCGGGCACTTAGCCAATGTGACTAAAGCATGACCCATTCATCCACAATGATCATCATGTTCCTCCCTTGTCACGGGCCTTTGTACCTTCTACCATAAGGTCACAAACAACCCCAACAAGTCCTGCAACAATCAACAATCCTTGCTTCTCCATACAAGGTCTCATCATAGACATCCATAGTAAGATGCCCCCTAGCATCAGCAAACTGGCTTTGGTCTTCCCTGCATACGATCCATCTACCAAATGCTCAAGTGAAACACAAGCGTCAATAGTACTTACATCATCATCATCATGAGGTTCCTCCATATGAGTATCCTCATCCATCCATGTCTGCAAACTGTATGATCCTGGTCCAATTTGATCAATCTCAAGTTCATCCTCCATCATTGTCACATCTGCAACATCTTTGATCATCAAGACATACTCTTCCTTGCTGGCACAGTCTGCAACTTCATCTTGCTCCATTGTCCAACCAAGTTGAAGAAGTTTGTCTTCAACATTCGTTTCCAAGGCTGCAAGCTTCTCTCGAATTTGGGGATTCTCCTCTTTCATCCGCTTCAACCTGTACAAGGTAAGCAAGAGTTTCCCTTCGCATTCTTCCGATCCTGCCATATCTTGTCGTTCAGCTTGGCCCAAGCACTAAGATTCACCCCTGCTAAACCTGTTTCACCATTCACCAGCTTCACCAAGTTCCCTGCAACCTTGAACGAGCCCTTGTTCCACCTATTGTGAAATAGCTTCCTTCACCTGCAAGTACCTACTTCCACTGTCACTTCGTCATGAGCAACCTTGCTCTGATACCAACTCCAACCGAGCTCTGATACCAACTCACAATAGTGTATTGGGATCAATACTTCAACATCAACCTAGTCATCAGCCTGCTCTGATACCGACTGCCACACCCCCAAGCCTAAGATAGTTTTTCAACCGTGCTAGGCGAGGTGCGGCACTACCAACCGTTTTCTTTTCACTAATACTTATGATTGTAGACTACGCCTTAACATTCCATACTTAGTTTTATTTTCATTACCAAGTATTATTAATGTGCCTTTATACCAATGAACACCCATACACATTCATTATCAATAGCATTATACAATAGAAATGCACAAAAATATAAAGGGAGGGGCAACTCCCTGCAATATGAGTCTACCCGATATCAATATATTATACAATCTTTCCACTTTTACAAAGTATAGGCCAAGTCCTTGGGAAACCCCAAATTTATACTTAGCCAAATTTACAACTTTGGCAAACTCGGTTTCCCAGCGCATCGGCACCTCCGCACGGTCGCCACACCACTCACCAACCCGTCATTCGCCTTGTCGCAGGTCTTCCCTAGTTCGTTCTTCGTTGGTCAGCAAATGCCCAAACTGTGTACACCCGCCCACACACAGTCCCACTTGCCCACACTTGGCAAGTGCCCAAATCGTATGAACAGCACGTAGTACTGCCTGCCCAACTCTATGACCTCCAGTTCCAACCTTCGTCTACACCATACCGTCGTGCAAGGTGCGCTCACACTCGGATACCCGTCTGTGCGTCCTCACTGTGTTGACCAACTCTTCGTTCAGTAGATGCCCTACTCGGGCCCCCCGTCGTGCACCCCCACATGGACACCTCCACCCGGCTGCCCATCAATCACGCCTACCGGGATGCCCTCACCGGTCACCGGCACCCCCACCCGAGTCGCCCATCATGTAGCCTTGCACAAACACCCTCACCTGGGTTGCCCATCGTGCAGCTCTGCACGAGTGCTTGCCTGGGTCAGCCGTCATGTAGCCCTACATGGCGACTTCTCCAACTTGCACTTTCACTCCTGCCTTCGCACTACGTCCAAGTGTTGTGTTTAGAGAAGATGATCCAAGATGGATGATGATTGGAATGAGCTCCACGCTCACCCAATATATACCAAGTGTAGGGCGTGGTCCTGGCTGCCCAATCGACTCGCCCAAGGCCCCTACACCATCGCAAGGTCATGTCGGCTACCTCATAAACATAGGTCGGGCTCCATACAAGTTAACACATGCTCCCATGCATATAAGTAACTTGCCCACCTTCCATTATGCACCTAACACATCGCACAACCAAGTTGTGAGCTCGTCCATCCAACGGAACTGCAGTTCGTTTAGCCTACCGACATTTGTTCAGGCCTACCCATGCGCCCGCCTTGTCCACCCACGTGCCCAGGAACTGCAAGTCGCTACAGTTATATTCTGAGAGCACCTTGCCCCGACATAGATCTCTAAAATAGAAATACTTATTTTGACTTCCTATAGTGTTCCTTGTATCCGAAATTCAAAGAATAGTTTATGAAGCAATTTGAAAATTAGAAAGGCACTCTCTCTTTAATTTCCTGTGATTTTTCCTCTCGTAACTTCTATATTTTTATTGAAATTGCAATGAAAAATTATGTAACTAACTATGCTCTAAATCGGTCTATGATCCTCTAACTTCATAATAGCCATCTGCTCTTCTACTGGGTCCACCACTATTAGGCCATCCACACCGTAAGCCGGAAGCTATTGTTAAAGCAGGAAATTGATAAACCAAAAACACAATTAAAGAAAAAGACTTATTAATTTAACTAAAACTGGGAGCTAGTGCTAAAGAGAGGTTGATATTCCAAAATCCCCTCAAAACAATTTGCTAACTTTTTTTTAGGTATTTCCGTTGAGTTGTGCCTTTGACCTGGTATTAGTTTGTCTTTGACCAAAAAGTCATGGCACTTATCCACAGTTTAACATTAGGAATTCATTTTTTGTTATTTGTTATTATTATTTAAATTTATTTATTTGTAAGGTGATTGGTTGAGGTCTTATTATAGGTTGTTTAGTAACTTCCATTGCTCTTAGTTACCAATTTTTTGTTTTTTGTTTTATTTGTTTCTATTTAACTTTTTTATTTTTGTTTTTTATTTTTCACAATATTTTCAATTTAAAATTATTTATTATTATATTAAAAACATATTTTTAATAAATCCGATTTAAACTATTATTAATTAATAAAAAAGACATAGAGATATATATGTATGTTAATATAAATAATATTAACTAATCATATTTCTTAATTTTTGGTGATTACATTCAACAATACAACATTTTATTACTTGTTTTATTTTTGTGATGAAATTTTTGTCTTTGTTATTCCTTTATTTAATTAAGCTATATTTAAACTAAGTAGCAGGTACTAGGTAATATGTATCCCTTGTTATAATAATGGTAGCCCTTGTTATAACAATGTTTTCGGTATATTCGATGACATCGTCCTCTTCATAAGAAAAAAATAATAAAAGTAATAAAACTATTTAATTCAATGTATTAGATGGTAACTTTATTTTATCACAATTTTTTTGACAAATTTCTCCATAAAAACACATAATATGCATATCATATTAAAATAAAATAAAATAATAATGGTTCACATTTATAACTATGATATTTCGAAAAGTATAATTAATGAATATAAAAAAAAACTATAAAAAAACTAGCTCTCGGCAGGAGACAATGGCAACAACAAGCGCAACCACTATAGAACAGGGCCACAATGCCCCGTTACTAAACTTCAAGCTGAGTCCTTGAAGCCCATCTCCTCCCCTGAAGCCCGTCTCACCATTGGATCTGGAGCGATTTATGGGTCTCCACACTACTGGCTCCTGTGCAACGCTACCAAGCCCTTGTTGATGGTCAAGCTCGGATATGGATTGGGTGCTGCATATACCCTGTTCATTTCTAAGGAAGATCTTGTTTTTTTGTTGCAGCGTAGGCTGTTGATGTCTCTAAGAGCAAGGACTATTAGGGGAGTGACTCCAGGAAGCTAGATCTGATTGACTCCAGGGGGATCTGACAGAGCACTGCAGATCTGATATACCACATAATGGTATGGTTTTCGACAAGGATAATCTACCCTCATTTAGGTGTCTCTGCAGCAGCAGGATCCATCTTAAGGTTAGAGCTCAATCAAATCCCTCATATTCGAGGATCTCTATAGCTCGTTGATAGGGAGAATTTGACTAGAACACGTGGCCCTTAGGTAACTTGGAAGGCCTACCCCTACTTGAAATAAGACATTTCTTACAGATCTGGAAGGTGGCCTTAAAGAATAGGCAGCCTAATAGTATATCGGGCCAACTACTAGCCAAATCTGGACAATCACCAATATTCTATCCTTGTAAGCAATCTGCTTGATGGATCTTAAATAAACAATCTCTTTATGGTGGAGTGGGCACCATAGAAGAAGGTTGGGGATATTTTCCTAGATGCTTTGTCTACAGAACTAAATAGACTCGGCCCTATGGTTCGCCTGCTGAGCCAAAGAGAGCCAGGTAGGGTGTCAAGCTGTGAGCAGATCTAAAAAAAACACATGAATTGCACATAAAAAATGTTGCATAGGGCAGAGCCCCACTTGGGAGGTCTCATGGGATATGCACACAGGCATCGGAGAAAAGGTAATGAGATGCATACTATCCAGATAGATTCAATAGTAATCTTCATCAAAATGCTAGAAGGAAGCCATCTTTGTTGGACGCTCTGGAAATGGATGAGGATACAGGACTTAAAGCAAGAAATACATGCTTACCATGGGATACGAGAAATAGGCCAAAATCTGATACACTCAGTACACTACCTACAAGACAATTACACTCTACAGGATTATGGAATTACAAAAGATTTGACCATCACAGTCAATTTGTGACTATGGGGAGGATGTTATGGAACTAGCACAAGAAGCACAAGAACCTTCAAAGATGTAGTCAAAAGTACAAACCAAATCAGCAACAATGGTTGAACCACCAGGGCCTCACATCGTGGAACAAAAATAGGAAAATCCTATTTCATCAATGCTTGAGGTAAATAGTTTATACTCAGATCTCTCTAACAACGTAGTTATACGTAGATTTAACGGCTTTTGGCTAAACTCCAATGTACTGCACTAATGGATACACACGGTATGTACATCAGATTGTGAAATATATCTATGTCCAAAAGGGTTTTTTATAATCAGATTTAACACAACATAATAACGAGAACACATCCTCAACTCGAGACCATGGTTCTAGGGACCTGCTGGGCTCTTTATAACCCCATGGTTCCTGGATTTTGATGCAAACACTACGGTGGTATCAAAGATTCTAGTTTGGGTTAGATTACACAATCTCCCATTACATTTTTGGCATCATAATGTATTAATAACAATTGGGAACTCACTAGGAAACTTCGTAAAGACGGATAGGGATAGAATTACCAGGGGAATATTCAATTTTGCTATGATATGTGTTGAAATAGATCTCAGTCAAGGGTTACGAGACATCATCATACTGAATTTCAACAACTCACAGTGGATTCAACCATTAGACTACGAAAACATAGCTTTTGGATGCTGTGGATGTTTTCAAATAGGCCACTTCCAGAAGGCACTCCCTCTAGCCAAAAAAGTCCCCGAATGGCATAAGAAGCAACAAAAAAAACAAAAGGCTGGCAACACATAGACCTCCTAGAAGAAGAAGAAGAAAGCACAGAGCCAACATAAAGCGAAGTAGAATTGGCCACTCAAAAGGGACAGAAAAACACACCAAAGGAGGTTCCTCAAAGTCCCCCTCAGCAACAACGGACCCAAATGGAAATAAGCGGAACTAAACAAGCACATGGATTAGAGGGCTCAGACTCTGACAAAGAACAACCCAAAAACACAGTGAGGAACAACTAGCCCTAGTAACAACCACTCCCAACGCTGGAGGTTGGAGGAAAGTGGAAAAGAAGAAAGGTAGGAAAGAATAAGCACTATTTTTACTTTTTATCAGCTACTCCTTGCATGGATATTTATATCACTACTTTTTTTCTTTTTTTTGGACAGGCAATGCCGCATTACATGCATATGCTCAACATCTACAAAATGTAATTTTCTCTATTAAAGAAAATTACGACTTTATCCATGAAAAAAAAAACCATAAAAATATTTTTAAATATGAAGTTCTAAAATATGTTTATAATATAAAAAGTACCTATAAAATAATATCCATTTGACGATATTTTTAAATATGAAACTGTGAAATATTTTTATAAAATAAAAAGTAGCTATAAATCAAAGCCCATTTGAGCATAGAACTTTAGGTAATGGTTCATAACCATTATTATTTTGAATTTACATATTTAAATTTGATTAATAAATATATAAAAATCAAAATTTACAATATTTTTTCCCTATTTACCTAGACGATTAATCATATTCATATTACATTCAAAACTTATAAAACAATTCAAAGAAAAATGCAAGGCATATATAAGTCTATGTAGTAAGGGTTTTAATTAAAATAAAACAACTCCTTGTATAGAAGCATGAAATTATATAAGTAGAAATAATATTATTAAAAACTAATATAGATACATTTTAATTTAGGGTTTACCACGATTCAAGAGGAATATAATTTCTTGATGTATAAATAGTTCCTCATGTTTTGCACTTAAAAGGAAATATGACCCATCTTAAAACTTGATAGGTTTCAAGTTAAGATGGACCTATATTGATTGATATTACAACTCAATACCAAAAAAATGTAGTAAAAATATTTTACTATTTCTCTGAACTATAAATACAATTTTTTATGTCCATATTAAATAACATAACTTTATACCAAATTTAATAAAAAATAAAAAAAATAAACATAAAAGGTTATGATTTTTATATTTTTCTTCAAATTAGTTCATCACTTAAATAAAAGCTTATGATTTTTATATTTTTCTTCAAAATAGTTCATCACTTAAATATATTATTCTAGTATATCCAGACATATATATTTTAATATTAAGCATAATAAAAATTTCAGTTCCAAAAGAAATGAAGTAATTAAACGTGAAATAATTCTATTACTTTGAAGATACTTAATTAATTCAATACGATATATAAAATTACAAAAATACTTCAATAATAATAATAAAATCAATATAGATGAAATTGGCTAATGTGCCTCGAAGCCAACAACGGACCAATAACTTTGTGCTTGAACTTGAGGCCATAATAGATCACACTGGTGTTTATATGCATGAACAACATGGTCCATTGGTGGTTAGCCCATGTATCCCCGCCAGCTGTACTTCAGTCCATGTATCCTCGCCAACTGCCACCATAAGGTCCATTGGTAGTTAGCCCATGTATCCTCGCCAACCGTACTTCAGCGCTTGTGTCCTCGGCAACAGCCACCTTAGTATGCAGTCTACGGATTGTTTAGTCATTTTCCTTCTTTGGTATTTATGTTTGTGTAGCCCACCAAAAATAAAGGTTCAATGGAAAGATATTATGCATTACGTTCCTTCCCGTAGTTAACAAATCCCATCAGAGTGAAGCGAGAAGAGCCATTGCCATTGAAAATCAAACGTGTATTTTGTATTTTTAAAATAATATAATAGAAGTTTCTTTAACTGAAAAAAAATAATACAAATCAATAATACATTTTAATTTGTAAAATTACACAATAGAAGTGTATTTAAAAATCTATTAATTAAAAAAAAATATTAATTATAAGGACAATATGGTTCTTGATAAAAAAAAATAATGTTAATTATTTTAATTATGGACAATATGGTTGTTAATAACCATGTGTATATATATTATCTAAAGTAATTGGAAAACAATAATGTTTTAGCATATATTGAAAAAATAACCTTGTGTATATATTATTTAAAGTATTTGGAAAACAATAATGGCTAATACATTTCAGCTAGTTTGGGTGTTTTATATTTTTGCTTTCTTTAGTTTTATTTTTAAATAAATTTTAAATAAAATTCAATAAAGAATTATTAGAATTACAAAAGTATATTGTGTAATTTAAGCAATCCAAATGCTGATTGAATCAATTTATTCATTGAAAAGATCAATTTAAAAAATGAAAACTTATGCATTATATATATAATTACTGAAATTACAAGACTATATTGTGTAATCTATGCAATCCAAATGCCCATTGAAGTAATTTATGCACTGAAAAAATAATTTAAAAATAATATATACATATATATATATATTAAGAGAATGTATTTACTCATACGAAGTTATAATATCCCTACCATAAAAACGCATATATTTAGAGAGTGAAAATATTATGAATTTAATATATGTAATGAGTAAGGATTGGTTAAAATTGAAATGGTTCTTAATAATCACCTTTCCAATTCTTCTCCGCCATAGGTCTATGCTTTGTAAAGAGGGCGGTGTGAATATTATCACGGTGGGGGAGTTTTTTGTTTGTTTGTTGAGAAAGCACGACCATATATGATGATTTTTCATTTTGGTTTAGTTATCCCCGGATGTAAAGAATGTGCAAAATCATAGCAGCAATGCCTATATCTGGAACCCCTCATTTTAATCCTTATTACTATGTGAGGTAGTCGAGTAACCTTAGTTTGCACCGAATTCTTGGATAAATACAGGCAATAAATATTTCTTGAATTAAGTTCAAATCTGAGTTGGTGGAAATTCATTTTCAATGGAATCTGCCCAGAGATGGTGAGAAGAAACATGGTGATTCGGGTGATATTGTTGCAGAAGCCTCTAATCATCTCTGGATAGATTGATCATACCAAGATTCGACAACAAAAGTTTTCGCATGGTGTAAACTCTGATTATTTGATGGGTAGGGCATAAGGGAAAGGATAGTTGTGAGCGTGTGTATATATATATATATATATATATAAATAATAACTTGACTTAGTTGTTCGTTATAATTAATAATAATAACCCAAGTCAAGCCTTTACTGATATGTATAGAGGAAGAACTTTGATCGATGGTAGCTTTGCATTATTTGTCCTTAACTGTGTCGAATCATTGTGCCTACATTTAATATATATGGAGAAGTTCATGTCATGAGGAATAATCGACCATTTGGAGACCTAAGTAAATATGTCAATTCATGCGAAAGGATATATGTTTATTTACTAGTTGTTGAAATGAATATGTGTTTATTTTTCACATGGAAAATAAATACTTTGGTTGAAAAAAAACATATTCGTATGCACAAAAACATAGCTATTGTATCTCTTTTCTTGGAAAAGAGAATGTGTATAAATATAAAAAAGAAATAGTTATTGAGTTAGATTTTCTTTAAAGAGAAATATGTATATGTATTGAATGCACAAAAGAATAGATTCGCTTCTAGATTTTTTGAAAAAGAAACATGTACTTACCTATAAAAGAAGAATGTATATGAATTTCATTTGCATAAAATATTAGTCATGATTGGAAAGGAAAACATATGCAATTTTTTGCATGAAATAAGAGTCTTATTTTCTTAAAGGGTTGCAAAAGAATCTTGTGCATTCTAGTTTTCTTCAAAAAAAAAAGTGAAGGTGTATTTGCATGCATGGGAAACATAGCTATTGTGTTTCATTTCTTGAAAATAATATTTGAACAAGTATTTTCATGCACACGAAGAAAAATTATGGTATTATATTTCTTTAGAAGAATGTGTTCATATGTGCAAACAATAATAGCTAATGTGATAGGCTTATTAAAAAGAATATGTATTTGTATGCACAAAGATAATAACTAATATGCTATTTTTCATTTAAAACAAATATGGGTAGTTGTTATGGTCTTTCTTTTGGAAAATAATGTGTTTTGTGCAAAGAAATTATAGTTAGTGTGGTGTTTATATTTGGAAAGATTTCTCTCTTCTTGGGTGAAGAGATGGTGATAAAGATGGATATTCTTGTGGTAAGAAGTATAATTTAACTATTTCCCTTTCTCATGATACATGTGAAGGAGGGATAAAGGAACATGGCTTGTTAATTTTTATGTATTTTACTTTATGCATGTGGGATTTGGATAGAAAAACATGTGTAAAGATAAATAACACATGTTTTTGGTAGTTATGTACTTTTAAATAATACATGTGCAGTGTTAACAAAGAGGCATGTCTCAATACTTTATATGTATTTTAATTATGCACATGAAAGGATGTATGATCCATAAGTAGTAAAGAATTATTATTTGAGTTTGATAAATATTTTATAACCATGATGTTACAACTCTTGATGGAGGTAATTGAAAGAAATTATTATTCCTTATAAAAAGGATGGATTATGTTTAACATTATGGCATGTAAATGACTAATGGTCCATGCAAATTGAGGGATTGTCGAATGAAGGGAGCAACTAGGCCACAAAGACATAATGTTCAAGGAACTGTGGAGTAAATGACATCATGATTAATGTAATACCTTCTAGCAAATTATGTTGAATTTAAAATGATATTTCCTTGCAAGGCTTTTACGAATGGTCGAGGGATGGACTCCCTCATAGCCATTGAATGAGGGGTGAACATCCTCATGAAACATTTAATAAAATTAAATGCTTGTTGGTTTTTCCCTTTGAGGTTTGTAGTGTATATTGATGTTCATTGATTTGTTTTCCTATTATGTCATTCTACCGATCTTGTTCTGTTGCATGACAATTGATACTTGCATTATCAAATACATGATTAACTAGCATAATTAAATGAAAAATGGTAACAATGTAAGGTACACTACGAAGATTTATGTTTATACATTGCATCAATGGTTGTCATATTATGTGACTTTTTATTCCATTTCTAAAGTTACTTTATGTAATGAAGATGGCATCGTTTAATGGTCAGTTAAGAAATATAGAAAAAGTTCTTGGAAAAATTACATGTGAAGTAAAGTCCACAAAAAGATTCTAATCCTATGTCTTTTTACATGAGGTTTACCTAGGATGTTACAAGTGGTATCAAAGCAAAAGGTTGCAACACAAACATCTTCTAAGGTTTTGTAAGAATGTGAATTTGAGGTATATTTCTTTTGGATACAAGCTTAAGTATGATTCTAACAAAATTACATTTTACACGAGATGCATAATGGTGTTAATAATCACATTGAATAATGATAAGTGTAATGTTTATTCTATAGAATAATTATGCTCATGATATTTGAGTCTTTATCATGAACAATATAGAATAATTATGTTGCATTGTTATAGCTAAATCTTGAATAATTTTACATGCTTGATAATGTTCAATGGTTTATTTAAAGAAAAGTGATTAAAGTTACAATGCACTTCTTAAAAAAAAATGAATAAATTTATTGTTCTATGTGATAATGAAAGAATGTAGAAGTTGGGGGTTGTCCTTGAAGAGGACAATAGAGTGCTTTAAAAGACATTGGAAGAGCCCCTTTAGACGATAAATAAAAAAAACGAGCTAAGTGGTAGGTCTTAACTGTTATGGTAATTGACTATTGAGTCTTTTCATGGAGTTTGGTTGAATTTAAGATGGTTGGCAGCATTGGTTATGTAGTATTGCATGACTAACTATTGAACTTATATGCATAAATTGGTTTTGATTGAATATTATTTGATAGTATTATAATGTACTAAAATTCATGCGATGAAATGGATGAGGTATGTTTGACCAACATAATGATAGAATTAGTGGTAATCGAATGTTGTTGATTATGTTGTTTGTTAAAACTTCACAACTCTACAAGTTGATTATTCAATGATTATGTTAGCTAGTATGCATCCTAGATCTAACAAATATGTTAATTTCACCTTCTAAAAATCCATCGAGTGCATGTGAATACTACAGTAACAAAAATCCATCGAGTGCATGTGAATACTACAGTAACATTACATTAAATATAGTAAGCTAATTATATTATCTTGTGGATAGGTGGTGTCTTCATTCTCATCACTAAAAAAAGTGGATGAAGTTTTGAATTTATTGGCATTACTATTTTTTTTAACATAGAAATTTTTATGTGATTGACTTGAATCTAGGAATTTTGCATAATGATTATTGATTAGATATATACACGTAAATGAAATATCAATTTGCATGAATTAGTGAGTATGATATTTTTGAAGGTCTCATTCCTTTAACTATTATTGGCAAACAACTTCATGGAAACTTTGTTTTAAAGTTCCTTGGATGTAACCATATCTATTATGCATATGTAAGAGCAGAAGGGGTCACAATAAAATGAGAGCCTACATAACAATAATAATGTAAGGGAACAACAATAATAACAATGGGCTTCTATGGGGCATAAACATAACAATATGGGGGTGTTATCGGGAAAACTAGTGTACATTCAGAGCTGCTAGTCCCACTAAGATGGATAGCTATCTTAGAAAAAAACAATATAAAGTTACTTGTGATTTCCTTTATCAAAAATAGATGAGAGAGAAGTAGAGAGTACCAACCTTAGTCTTCTGCTTGGCTCCTTGCCTGTTTCCTCTCCCCTTTGACAGATCTTTGCCACTCCTTCCCCACTTGTCCGGCTTCAAAGAACACCTGTAGAGTCAAAGAAGCATAATACCATTAAAGCATAGAGATCTATAATCATTAACAATATAGGATCAAATATATATTAACCATACAAATGCATATGTCAATTCAATATTCGAAGACATACGAGAATATGAAGGAAAACTCAAATAGCTTTATTGATAGTAGTAGAAGAGAGTATTACAACCCATTGATCTGACCCAGCACCATCCTCCCAGCATGAAAGCCCTTATTCACCTCATAAAAATCTAGATCACCCAACATTGTGATGTTCCATAGAGAAACAAACAACACTTCCTTACAAGATGCAAAATTCTAGCCTCTGGATCTCTAGGATGAGGGATCCATATATAGATGTTTGTATCTGGGTGAGTCAGCCTCTGGGTTTTTTATTAGTGTCATTTATTTGATAGTTCTCAGTTCCACTTGGAGATTTCATGATCTATTACTCTTCCCTAGGTGAATTTAGAGAGGCAAGTGTCACAGGAGAAGTTTATGGAAGATTCCATGATCATCCACCTTGCAAACTGTCTCTGCCATTTGTCTACTCTCACCCATTGCACCCCATAGCAGGACTTTTGAGTATGAATCACAACCCCCATGTGCATTAGGTGGGATGCATCGCACTTTGACTATGGAGTAGGTGAGATGGTCTAGTTTTGACCAGTTCTGAGCAATTTTTCATGGAGAAATTTTGGGAGATGATGTAATCAGCTGACCCTATTCCTTTAGGGTATGAAACAACACTTTTAGGGACTTACAAGTCCTTAGTTTATGGACATATAAGATTGGGGTTGCAGTGCCCAAATATGTCTATAACAGTTGCCCCCTAAAGCATGAGGTCCTAAATTTTTTGATGTTGGGTGAAATGCTTTACCATGAGGATTCAAGGTTTTTCAAACTTGAAGGTGACCTATAAGAGGGTACAATACAATACATTATCTTCATAGTATTTTCATGATCTAGCTGAGGCGGGCATTCCCATGCTAACTTTATAGATTTATTTCCATGTACATTGGACAGACAACCGTCTATATGGCAGACTGATGATTCTGGTAGATCCATCATCCTTTGGCTTGGGTGATTATCTATGCAACTATGATGTACATTTGATGTCTTTATTTTCCTAAAAATATCACATCTTGGATGGATGAAACTACATCTGGGGTCTTGAAACTCATTTAATCTTCACTCGAAGTACAGGTCGATCCATGTGAAAAGATGTTTTGAAGTTGAACATGGAAAGACATTGCTGATTACCAACCAATGATATCAGTTGTTAACAGGTGTGAGAGGAATTATCGATAATGATAATGACCCTCGAGGTACTTCAGTACAATTCACGTGGTGTTAAAATGGAACTTGACGTTAAAAACCACGCAAAATCTTTCAATCGAAGGCCAATGATATAAACGTGTCGCCGGAAGTGAGAAACTTGCCATTGAGGCATGCAAGCTTCAAAGTATTGAAAGGGTTGTTCCTAAGTCAACTTCTTGGATAATGAGCTGATGTCGACAAGAAGTGACCCATCGTAGGAGCACCTTAATGAATCCCACATCTATAACACGGAACGGAGCAAATGATTTTGTGGAGGTGAAAACGATATGATGATACATGGTTCAGGGTGGTGGTCATGAAAGAATGAAGGGTGAAGGTATTGCAACGGATGAGACATAAGCTAGGTTGGTGAGCGATTTCCCTTGAAAATATCGGTGACACTGAAATGGATTGGTAGCATTAATCCCAAAAAATGGATAGTACGATGGATCAATAGTGATATGAGCAGTGAATGGAATAACCCAACCTGGCTCAATCATGGTGATGTAGTGAAAGTGTCATGTTCAAGAGCGACCTGCTACCAATAAAGTTTCTTCGAGTTTTCTTCCCAATTCTTCCCCAATCATTTCTGACTAGTACCTCTTTATTTCTGTCAAGCTTGAGGAGGATAACATATGCTTGTTCTATAATTTTCCCTTCGGGCAAACCCATTTCTATGTTTTAATGAGCATAGCAACAATGAAACTCGTTCTTGCCTACATGGACAAGTTTGTCACTATTGTTTAACGAGTTTAATGACAAAGAAAACTCAATCCTTTTCAATTATAGAGAGTATGAAAAGAGTCGGAAAGGAAATTCCAGAGTATAAAATAATATGAAAGGGATGACTTTTCGATAGTTTTAATGAACCAAATAAGAAAAGCACTCGATATTTTTGTGTAATGATCCCTCAGGTCCAAAAAGGTTAAAATCCAGAGGAGAGATGGCACTTCCAATCACGTTAACGAGCTGTAGAGGCCAATTGCTGAGCAATCTTTTTATATTTTATTAGACAGATGAAAAGAGCTTAAAGGAGACTCGTTTTTTTAGGAACGAGTGATGTTTTTGGATAGCAGCTGGTTCCAGGTAATGTTTGGAACTTTTCAATCACGATAATGTAAAGAAGATAGCTAATAGAATCACTCGTCGCAGCGGTTCCTCAAAAGAGGTAAACAATCGAATCGAGGCATATGATCGGCTAAAAGAGAGTGGTGGTGATGGTAAGAACATGACCAAGGCTCAAAAATTGATAATAATGTGATCACAATGGTTATTTACCAAAGATGGGTTCATTTTTTAATGAGCTTCAACTCTGGTGGAACATATTCTCATTGTTAGGTTTATTTTTTAACGAGCTTGAACTTCGCGTAAAACTACTCGTGCTAGTCGTATAATAAGGATGTCTCATCAGTAGGTTCATTTTTTAGGGAGCTTTCCCCATTTGCAACTTTGCTTCGGAGCCTTTCATTATGCAAACTAGGAATGACCAATCCTACGAGTTTAAAGCGTTAAGAACCTACAAACTAAGAAAATAAATGGTCACTTTTCACTTGCATGTAAAAACGTTTGCATGCCCCTAGGTATAATGAAGTAGAGCTCCCAAGTTACCATTCAATTTGCAGACAAAACACTTCCTTGGCTCTGTCGAGAATATCACCTTTGACAGAGGAATCCTTTTCCAGCCTCATTCCATTTCCTAAATGGACAGGATAGTCAAACTAGTGATATTCCTACATGGAAACATCCCTTATATCTAGGGTTTTCCTGTCAAAGCAGACCAGGGCACACGCCTCCTAGGATTCAGTCACATTCACCGAATCACTCGCACTCATTAGGTGGACGGATCAGAGATTGATGAGACATTCCTTACACAAGAAGTCTAGTTAGGGATGGCACTTGACTATTAGCTATGTGTGAACTGGGGAATGAAAGCTGGTCTACGAGCTCGACCACTCTACTTTCATGTGGAAAACACATCACTCGAAAGTGTGAGGAAACAATAGTTCCCATGCTGTAAATGTAGTCACACCCAAGGAGTAGATTGCAATCTAAAGGTCCTTGGACTACCATTATGTTCAAATAGACAGTTTTCCTTCTCAAAGTTATAGGAAAATTTGGAAGGATCCCTAGCGATCGATTGGTTCCTTTGTCGAAGCCTGTTAAATTTTGCATCTCAGGTAGAAGCGATGGAAAACCAAGTGCTTTCCAAGAAGTTGAGGAAAGGATACTCATAGAAGCCCCTTCATCTATGATAGTACTGATCATGACCATTCTGTAAGCTTGTACTATGATTTGGAATGGTACATTAGATGGTAGATGGGGTCTACCTAGTAGATTCCAATTGAAGGAAACAACTAGGTTGCCTGTAGGTGGGACTGAATAAATGGTCGGATACATCTCTCACGAACTTCCTTCCTATGGTAAAGGAATGGGTAGATTTCCCCCATGTTCATTAGATTCTGTGTTTACAAAAATAATTTGAACGGTGTCGTTCTCATTCTCTTTGGTGTCTGTATCATCTAAAGGTAGTCCTTAGATGGTAGATGGGGTCTACCTAGTAGATTCCAATTGAAGGAAACAACTAGGTTGCTTGTAGGTGGGTCCGAATAAATGGCTGGATACATCTCTGACGCACTTCCTTCCTGTGGTAAAGGAACGGGTAGATTGCCCCCATGTTCATTAGATTTTGTGTTTACAAAAATAATTTGAACATTGTCGTTCTCATTCTCTTTGGTGTCTGTATCATCTGAAGGTAGACCTTCTAAAGACAAGACTTGGTCAACTACCATCTCGACCTATTGAATTTGGTCCGTTGTGGAGTCAATGGGTTTATCTTCAATGATAGATGCTTCGACTGACCACAAAGGTGTGTTAGTTGGATTTTCAACCAGTGATGGACTCAGCAAGAGTTTCTTGTATCTAGGAGGAAGCCGTAGCGGTGAAGAAGGATGGTTATCTAAGACTCTTTTAGCTTCGTCTAGGAAGGGACAAAGGTGGAGGGCATGATCTCGTTGACACAGTCTACAAGGAATTTTAGATCTTCCTTTCTCTCCAGTGACTTCATTTTCACTAGTTGACGGTGTACTTTCAACATGATCGTCAGAGGTTGAGGACACCGGATTGTGCAAGCGAGGAGACCAATCCCTTAAGATCCATGGGATGCAAGGACAATCTGGATGATAGTGGTCCCCTTTGCAAATTACACACGGAGATTTAGGTTTGGATGGTGCAGTGTGTGGATTTTCGCTAGACGATGCTAGGTTTCCCCTTTTGTCATTGGCCTCTTCTTCTTCTTCTCAGTTACTTGGTTTTAAGTTTTACTAGCTTTACCAACTGAAGAGGAAGAAGGAGAGGGAGGAACAAACGGAGTAGAAGGTTGGGGGGTAACTCTAGCATCATCCGGTTCCTGATTTGATTGCTCAAGAAACACGGTGTTTTGAATGACAGAGGTTGAGAAGAGCCATACTGGCACGCCAATTATTAGTCCTGGAAGGGACAATGTGGCCATATGAGGTGCACCAACATCTCCCCAAGAGGAGAAAGGACTAGGATTTCCCCTAAGGGGAAATCCTTGATTGGTGGAATCCATTTTCTCAACCTAATGCCAATGAGGGAATAGTGACGTTATTCCGATTAAAATAAATTTGATGACGCTTTGACACAACTTGCTTTTTCAATTTTTAAGAGTCGAGAAAAAGCTAAAGATGACTCTATTTGCCTTCAATTTTTAATGATCCTGAAGTGACAAGTTCTTAGATGGACCATTTATATTAAGGAGCCTAAAAAGGAATGAAAGTGACTACTCTGGAAATCTAGACAGAGGGATTACCAAACCAATCGTAAAACTACAGAATACATTTTACTGTATGGCAGTCGATCTTCCCAAATGTTGTGATCAATGCATTCCAATTGATAGGGTAGTAAACATGGCTTCCTAAGGATAAAGCATATAGCCTATTGTGGTCTCCCAATATATACTTGACGGTACGTGGGAGCACAAATCTGTACTGGCACTTATCATCTCAAAGAGGAGGAATCACCCAACGTACGAAGAAAAAGATAGTTACCAGGCTTTACAACGTTGGAGTATGTCTCTAGCCTAGACTTCTAAATGTTGTGCATTAGGTTCTAAAGTGTTTTTATGTTCATTGAAATTTATTTTGCAGTTGATCTTTCTTAAGAAGTTTGCCTTTAATGTTCACCACATGATGTAAATATAAACTCCTAAATATGTAATCTAAGATGATAAACAGTTGTTTATTTCTCTTTTTGCAATGAAAATCGTAGCTAGTAAGGAAAGAGAAGTGAAATTATTTCAACATAGAGGAGAGAGCACACACTAAGATGCACTATCCTAAATCAATCTCCACAAGCAGCCTAAATGAAAATGCACATGCATGTATTTGTTTTTCCACTTTCTTAATGTTTGAATGACAAAAACAATGCTAAGGTCAAATCTAAACTATATTTTCAAAGCGACAGTACTAACAATTTTCTTTTCAAAATATGAAAGGAAGACAAGGACGACACTTCGCGATTTTGAATTAAAAACTGCTTTCGACACTTGAAATACCATTAATTCAAATCAAATACAAGAGTAACAATGTAATCGATTATAAAAAATAGAGGATTCCTTTCTTTGACTAAAAACGATAGTTGTGACACTTTCAAATAAAAAAATGATAGTTCGATTAAGCTACTTTGTAAAGGAGAACTGTAAATGGTGAAAAATACATAAAAACATTCACAATTCCTTGTAAAATGGAGGCTGAATAATGCAAAGGAATGGAGTTTCAACAGTGGTATACTGATCACAGACAACAAAGCTCCTGAATAAAGTTGAAGAGAATGAAGAAAAAGCAAAATCTAGAGGCATAAATAGTCTTATCTGATCATCGCACCTATAACACAGCGAAACATGCATGCATCTCACCTACAGCACACAGGAGGTGTGATGCATCCATACTATCAAAAGGAGATAGTGCGATAGTCCAACGAAGAGACTGGGCTTAGTTTTTGGTCACAATTTGTAGCTTAGTTCAAGGATTTAGGCTGAGCTAATGATAGTTAGTAAATACAAAACATAGGAGTTGATCTAATGAGGTTACCTGAGCCACCACTAGGGCACTTAGGATGTTTGTAAGTCAGATTTTTAATTCATAAACTAACCCAAAGATTGACTGAAGCAGCGTTTATCTACTTTGTAGTTGCATAGTAAAAGCAGTTCAAAGGCTAGCTGGGTTAACTTTAGGCTCCGTCTGTAGCTTATAAAGTAAACAAACTAGTAATGAGCAAACAAGTTATTCGCTCCCTGGTGGAGTTGCCATTTTGTTATCAAGAAAACTAGTGTCCATTCAGAGCTGCTAGTCCCACTAAGACGGGTACCTATCTTAGAAACAAACAAACTAAAGTTACTTGTGTTTTCCTTTATGAGAAATAAATGAGAGAGAAGTAGAGAGTACCAACTTCAGTCTTCTGCTTGGCTCCTTGCTTGTTTCCTCTCCCCTTTGACAGATCTTTGCCACTCCTTCCCCACTTGTCCCACTTCAAAAAACACCTGTAGAGTCAAAGCAGCATAATTCCATCAAAGCATAGAGATCTATAATCATAAAAAATATAGGATCAGATATATATTGACCATACAAATGCATATATCAATTCAATATTCAAAGACATACAAGAATATGGAGGAAAACTCAAATAGATTTATTGATAGAAGTAGTATAAGAGAGTGTTACAACTCATTGATTTGACCCAATGCCATCCTCCTAGCATGAAAGGCCTTCTTCACCTCATGGAAAGCTAGATCACTGAACACAATGATGTTCCACAGAGAAACCAGCAACACTTCCTTACAAGATGCAAAATTCCAGCCTCTTGATCTCTAGGATGAGGGATCCATATATAGATGTTTACAGGTGGGTGAGTTAGCTTCTAAGTTTTTGATTAGTGTCATTTCTCTGATAGTTCCCAATTCCAATTGGAGATTTCATTATCTCTTACTCATCCCTGGGCGAATTTAGAGTGGCAAGTGTCACATGAGAAATTTCTTGAAGATTCCATAATCATCCACCTTGCAAACTATCTCTGCCATTTGTCTACTCTCGCCCATCGCACCCCATAGAATGGATTTTCAATATGCGTCTCACCCCATGTGTGCTTTAGGTGGGATGCATCGCACTTTGACTATGGAGTAGGTGAGATGGTCTAGTTTTGACCAGTACTGAGCAGTTTTTCATGGAGAACTTCTGGGAGGTGATGTAATCAGTTGACCTTATTCCTTTAGGTTATGAAACAACACTTTTAGGGACTTAGAAGCCCTTGGTTTATGGACATATAGGATTGGGTTTGTAGTGCCCAAATATGTCTATAACAAGGGGCTATATGGACACAAAAATAACAATAATGAGGCCACACTAGTATTATAGAGACCTAACATTCCCCTCTACTTCAAAAATTTGTCGTCCCCAATGCATGAGTATTTCTTGATGTTTCTATATGAAATTTTCATCCTCCCACATGGAACCTTCAATAGGTAAGTTCTACCACATAATGAGATACTCTGAAATTGATTTATTTTGTAGCTATTAGATTCTTATTTCTGTGGCTGATTTATGCTCCAATATGATTTTCCTTCCTTGTCAAGTTATGGAAGTATTGTTTGAACTAGGATCTTTTCACTGATAACCTTCTTTCAGCATGAAACATGGAAAAGTAGGTGTACTTGGGAGGATGCAGGAAGATCCAATTTGTATGTCACAGTACCAATATTTTGTAACACCTTGTAATGACCATAACACTTGGGTGATAATTTATAATTCTTCTTAGCTCGCTTGAGGGACATTTGTTTATATGGTTATAGCCATAAAAATGCCCACTCACGTAGATCAAAAAATCTTCCATTGTGATTTTTATATGGATGTTGTTTCATTCCATTTTGTGACATAGTGACGTTATCCTTTAAGAGTTGGAGAACTTGTTGTTGATGCTTAATGTGATATTCCAGTGCTTGAACCTTAGAATTTTCTCTTAAAGATTTCATGATGGAATGTGGATGATATCCATAAAGTTCCATAAATGGGGTCCTTTTTGCTGCAGTATGGAAGGAAGTGTTGGATCACCATTTAGCTAGAGGTAACCACATGACCCATTGTGTTTTCTTATTAGATACCTAGAAATGAAGATATCCTTTCAAACATTTGTTCACTATCTCAGTTTTCTTGTGTGTTTGAGGATGATAAGATGAGCTATGAGCCAATTGAGTACCAATAAAAGGAAATGATTTCATCTGAAAACTTCTAGTGAAAATGGGATCTATGTCACTTACAATAATATTTGGTTTTCCATGTAGCTTTTAACTTGTTTTGATAAATTTAGTAGCAAGTGTATTGTCTTTAAAAGGATCTGATAATGCACAAAAGTGTACATACTTTTTATGTATATCAACTACCACCATGATGACAGTCTTTCCTTTACATTGGGGTAAACCTCTGATAAAATCCATTGAGAAGTCCTCCCAACATTGACGTGGAATGGCTAAAGGTTGTAACAGATTGAGGGTCTTAATTGCTTCTAATATATTTTTTTTGGAAAACCAAACATTCTCCCACAAACTTTTGAATACCAGATTTAAGGACATTCCCAAAAAATTCCTTCTTGAACCTACAATATATTTTTAGAAATACCAAGTGCCCTCATAAAGGAGAGGTGTGCAGTTTCAAAATAATCTTTTGTTTGAGTTGGGAATTCTTACATAGATATAAGTGATATCTGTAACATAATGAGTCATTTTTCCAGATAAATGTATTTGATGAATTGGCATCTTTTTTCAACTTTTGAATGAGTTCACACACCTCTTCGTCATTCTTCCCTTTCCCTCATTTCTTTAGTTATCTAGTCAGGCTAGATAATAGAAATTGTATAAAGAAATGCTTCCACATTCTCATCCCTTATTAAGAGTGCATCTGCAACAACATTTTTCTTTCCTTTTTTGTAGATGTTTTCAAAGTCATAAGCCAACATCTTAATAACCAATTTTTGTTTCTCTTATGAAAATAATGTTTGTTCCAAAAATTATTTAAGACTATCATGATTTGTTTTTACTTTGAAGTGTTTTCCCATTAGGTAAGGGAGCCATTTCTTATGGGCATGTAGTATTTCCAACATTTCCTTCTCATGAATAGGTTTGTGTAAATACTCTCCCTCGATTGGATGAATTTCAAAAGAAACGGATCTTCCTTTTTGCATCAAAACAATGCCGATTCTATTTCCTGAGGCATCACATTCCACCATAAAGGTTTTTGTAAAGTCTAGAGTAGCTAATATTGGATCTTGGCAGATTTCCTCCTTAAGATGCTCAAAGGACATAGTTTATTCTAGAGTCCAAAAAAATGTGTATTTCTTCAGTAATGTTATTAAAGGTGCTACTATTTTCCCATAATTATTAACAAACTTGTGATAATTCCTAATCCACCTGAGAAATCTTCGAAGATGCTTTAGGGTTGTGGGACTTTTCTATTCCTTGATGGATTTAATTTTCTTACCATTTATCTTAACACCCTGATGAGATGTAATATGACACAAATATTCCACCTCTTATACCCCAAAGAAACATTTGGAGGTTTTTTCATGCAATTAGTTCTCCTTCAATGGTTTGAGCATATTATCAACATGTTGAATATGATCCTTCCATGATTTTTTGTAGATTAGTATATCATGAAAAATGCTACCACAAATTCTCTAAGTGTTTGAAAATGGAATTTATCAAAACTTGAAATGTGTAAGGAAAAAAGTCATGACCAAAAATTCATAGTGAACTTAATTTGTTCTTAATGATGTTTTTGGAATATCTTCAGTCTTCATTCTAATTTGATGATAACTTGACTGAGGTCCATCCTGGTGAATTAAATTGCTCCATGTAATTCATCCAGCAATTCGTCCATGACAGGAATGAGAAATTTTTCATTAATAATAAGCTTGTTAAGTTCCCTATAATGTGGATACATACACCATGATCCATCTTTTTTGTGTATGAATAATTCTAGAGTAGAGAAAGAAAATTGGCTAGGTTGAATTCTAATTTCCTCTAACATTTCTACAACCATACGTTCAATTTCATTCTTTTCGGCATAGTGATAACTGTAAGGTCTCATGTTTGGAGGAACACTTCTTGGAATCAATTGAATAACATGATAATTATTAGCAATATGCGGGAGGACTTTGGGAGTCTCAAATACTTTGGAATGATGGTATAATATTCTTTCGATATATGTAGAAATACATGATTTAGATGTTTGAACATCTAGTGAGCATATTTGTGCAATTATACCACATTGTTTGTTCTTTAAAATAATTTTCATTGCATTATAGTTGATTATGTTCCATATTTTCCCTACGATGCCCCTTAATTCAATTTTATTTTCCTTCTGATGAAAATTTCAAGAAATGTTCTTAAATATTAAAAGCTATTGTCCCCAGATATTGTAACCGTTGGACTGCTAGTACGACATCATCACCACCCATTTGAATCGAAAGAATTAGGCTATTCAATACATATTTCCCCCATGGTTATCTTGATATTAGGATACTTCCCCAATAAAGTTATAGTTCCTTCATTTGAAACTATCACTTGACAGTCTAGTGCAAGATATAGAAAGCAATTCAATTCCTTGGCTATCTTAGAATGAATAACATTGTGGGTACTACCAGGATTGACGAGAACTATTAACTTTATATTCTTCATAATTCCTTCTATCTTGAGAGTTTGAGGAGTGGTATTTCTCAAGAATGAATTACAATATATGGTTGGATTTATTTCTTCTTTCTCTTGGGTTGGTTCATAGCATATATCCTCTACTTCTGTTGTTTCTAGTTCCTTTTCTTCCTTCTCTTCATAATCTATCTAAAATAATTTCTTCTCAACACACTTATGACCCTTATTGTATTTTCCATCACAATTATAACAAAGCCCTTTTTATATTTTTTTCCTCCAGTTTTTGTGGTGTCAATATTGTAGGTTATGGGAGCTACAACACTTCCATGTTTATAGTTGTGAGAGGAAAGGTACATTGTTTCCATATTATTGCTTTCAACTTTCCTTGTCACCTTGGATCCCTTTTCCAATCAATCAGGTTCCCAAAGGTGAACCTCATGTAAGAAGTTATCCTTAAAATTCCCTATGAAGATATCAATCTTATGCTCCTTTGGAATATCATTTACCTTGATATTCAATCTTTCGAAGTCCTCAATGTGCTCCGCCATTGAACCCTTTTATTTGATGTTTGTCCATAGGCTAAAGAAGGTATTTCTCTTTGTATCCTCATAATGTCATAACGATTATTCCCTAGAAATTTTACAAGTGACAATTTATTTATGAGAACAAAGCCCTCTATACCACACATTCTGATTTTGTTCTAAATATAAAGATGTAGTGCATACCTGTTGTGTGTGCGGTATATCATGTATATCAAAGAATTATACCATATGTAGTTTCCATGTTACCAGGTCCTTGTCATAAAACTTCCTCATATCTATTTTTGTAATGTGGTGGATATTAAACCCAAGGTTTGAGTCTCTAAAATCATATTTCATATTCCTTTTTTCCTCATCCTGATTTTCAAGGAGTACCTTGCCACCACTATGAGTCATTTCTTGTAACACCTTTGTCAAACCTTCCTTGAAACCTTCCATGTCTTATTTTAAACCATTATTCAAATCTTCCATGTTGCCTTCCATATTTTATTCTATACCATCCATCTTAAATTCTAGTTCATTTTTAGTTACTCTTTGCGAGAGCGAAATTTGTTCTAATTAGTCTCGTAATTTTGAAATATCATGTTGCATTTTTTCCTCCTCTTCATGTGTCGTAGTAGATTTTTTTGGTTTCTTACTAGGTATGTCAATTTTCTTGTTTGAATGAATATCAAAATAAAACAATGATATATATGCTTCATTATTCCCTTTGAATCACTTAATACTTATTTTTCAAACATAGGTTATGAAAATTTCTAGAAAAGTACAAAACTTTTGATTTCATTTTAGGAGCTCGATATTGAAAACATTGCATCTCTATGATTTTGGATCTATAAGGCTCGAGAATTTCATCTTCTGGTAGCCCTATAAGTCTTATTTCCATTGCGACAAGTCCTATTAAGGTTAGATTCTTCAAGAAAATGTTATCCCAAATATCCCATGATGGCTTGATTAATACTACTTCACTAGAGAAAACTTGTATGAAGTGCCATGTGTCACTCTTTTGACCTTCAGCCCTAAAAATGTTATACAACAAACTATAGTCCATTCACTTCTAGACATGTCTTAAAAAATTAAAATTCGATGATCGGATATAAATTTATGACAATTTTCCATAGGTCACCTATTTGAGATTGAATTATGTAGCCTGCAAAAGCCTTAACTTCTTCAAACCATATCTCATAAAATATATCAATCCAAGATAAAAAAATTGTACATTAAGTTCATTAAGATTTCATATCTACATGGAAAATTTTTTATTTTATGAAGGCTCTTATAAATATGTTTATAGCAAAAACAACATGATGGTCTATTTGAAGTAGCGAAACCCTAGAATCCAAAGTTATAAGACCAAATGTTATGCAACTTGCTCACAAAATAGAAGAAAATATAGATCAATGACTTGAGAAATAACCTATTCAAGGGAAACCCCATTTACATAACATAAATTAACAATTTTTGGATGATACAAATGAGAAGACATCCTTTTTATATATAGGAGTCTAAGAGGTCACAATATAATCACAGCCTACATAACAATAATAATGTAAGGGCACAACAATAAGAATAGTGGGATTCTATGGAGCACACCAATAACCATATGGGTATTACATGGGAATAACAATAAAAATAATAGGGCTACACTAAACATAACAATAATGGGTCTACACTAGTATTATAGGGACCTAACAAATATTGTGCTAGACCAAGTGTGGTCAATGTGAGGGAATTGTCTTGGATGCGAAATTGACTCAATCTAGTTGTGGAAACTAGTTCCAATTAGTTGGGAGGAGAATTATTTTTCCTATTGTGGTTTTCAAGGAAAACCAAGTTAAGTAATATGCTAAGTGATGTGTTAAAAATGATTTTTATGAATCGTTGTGTAATAGTTTTCTATACATCATGAAAGCAAAGGAGCCTAGTGCTCAGAACAAATGTATGGAAGTGTAGATCCTATATTATATACCCAATCTTGTGGGTGGCTTAAGTGGGGGTTAAGGAAGTATGCACTTGGTGTTTTTATGAATAATTTGATCATTTCGATGAATAGATAGCTAGGTTCTCTCTGAGCCCTTGTATAGGCACTATGACATTGTGAATATAATTTGATTGAAATTACTATGATCATGTTGGATTTTTCGGTCATAAAATTCAAGCTTATTGTTGGATTTCTTGGTCATGCACTTTAAGGTGCTTGTTGTTTGGATGATAAACCACTCATAGAGTGCTTGCAACAATTGATAAACGACATATAACTAAAATTGCTATGTGAAGTGTCCATGATTTCCAAGAGTAATTGGAAAGCAACAATTAGTTGGTATAGTTTTTTTTTTTGCTTTTATGAATTTGAACAATGGCTAAATGAATAAAGTAAAAATTGATTATTTTATATATGTAAATGATTATGAATATTAATAAAATGTTGTTCGTTTTTCTTATCGATATTTCCTAGAAATAAAATCCTTTATGATGAAGGGGAAGGACTCAATTTTTTATTATTTGAGATGTATGTCATGTGTAAAAGTTAAATATGAACTTCCAAGATGATGTTGTCTTCAAGGGGGGAGTATGTACTATCCTATCATAAAAAACTCATATATTTACAAAAATTAAAATATTACGAATTTAATATATATAATGGGTAGGTGATAGCCGCACCCAAGGTTCCCACACAAGACACATTATAAATGTGATCTAAATATTATGCAATATTTGAAATCAAGTAAAAAGGGGATTAAGTCTAAGGGACACAGATTCCATAGCTAGGGGAGGAGGATTGTTTCTTGGGACATTGTGATTTCTTGTGTAAAGGAGAAACTTAAATTTTCATGGCCACCATTGAAGGTTGTCAAGTGCATGAAGTCAATGAGTTGGTTCCTTTCTTTCTTGAGAGAACATAAGAAAGAAAATAGGAAACAAAATTATGAATGGTTGAAAACAACAAGGATGTAGTAGTAAATCACAGTAGCAGAAATATAGGCCATGGACATGCTATTCGAAGAGGAAGGAGACACATTTGAATAAGAGACAACGATTGGAAGCATGAGATCCATTTGAACTCAATGTAGAAGAGAGCCAAAGACCCTTTCGTTGGAGGAAGAAAATTTTGGAGGGGATGGAAATCAAAACCCCAGTAGAAGCTTTTAGTAGACAACCACAAAGGGAGGAGAAGAGAAAGGGATTGATTCTATGAACATGGAGGCTACATGTTGAGTTGCTAGTCTTTGGAGCCCTGTGATATCTTAGGGTTCGTAGAGGCAATGGATTGAAATATGATCTTTAGAGCCCTATAACAACTTGGGTCCCTTGAGGCTATAGGTTTAGACAGAGGTCTTTGGAGTGCTGTAACAATTCAAGTTCCTGGAGGCTATGTGTTTGGATGGAATCTCTCAATCATTATAACATCTTGGGCCCCATGGTGGTTATGGGTTGAGAGACGATACTATGGAGCCTGTAAGAGGTCTGGAAGAGACCACCTTGAAGAATAAACTAAGGAAGACTTGCTCAAGGACCCAATGGATTTTTTGCCTATTCATGCAATGGGCTTTTGACTCCCTAGGAGGGAGAATCAGTGTGTGTTCACTTGAGGTGAAGTGGGGCACCTTTGGATTATTTAAGCTAGTAAAGAAGAAGACATTAGTTGGTTGGATTTAAGAAGGAAGTCCTCCAGAGTATCAGTTTTAGTTGGCGACTATTGTGCAATCCCATAGACATGAATTCCCCCCCTCTTACTCTATAATTTGGCTTGAGGGTGATACTTGCAAGTAAAATTGGTTGTAGTCGTCTATGGTTGGGTGAAGAGTCCTTTTCCTAGACTCATTTGTACTGCAAACTTAAAGGTAAGTATCTACGTATTTTTTTGTAACACTTTAATGAATCATGTGACATTGTTGTTATTATACATGCTGAAAATTTAGAGACTGCATTTGTACTATTAATTCTTGTATATGTGGTGCATTTTGTTGGCATCATGATACAGGTGTTGTCCTTTATGGAAACTCACATAGATGACAATTCATAGTGCAACATGTTAACAACAAAGGATTATATATCAGACTCTAGAGATTGAAGAAAGAGAAGTATATGGTGGTTCATTTTGTCTAAGTAGCATATACATGCAGGTCCACAGAACAAAAAGTGCATATACATATACATAAACTCTTACAAGAGGAAAAATGCGTATGTTGGAAAATCATGGTTTTGGTCTGAGGTACTAGTCCAACGTATTTGGTCTGAGGTATTTGGTCTGAGGTATTGGCCTGAGGTATTTGGTCTGAGGTATTGGCCTGAGGTATTTGTCTAAGGTATTGGTCCTAAGTGTTTTTTGTCTAAGGTATTGAGAAAGGCATAAAAATACATAAGGAGGAGAAGATCATTAGCCCAAGAAGTGCAAGTAATGAATATCTTATGAAGATTAGATCAAAAGAAAATAATCATGTTATGGGTTTCTTATGCTTTGTTTGATCTGAACTAAGGATGCACCTGAGTGGATGATGATCGATCATATCTAATGCTGGATTAGGATCATAAGACTTGAAATGAATTATGATTATGTGGTTTGATCAAGGATAGTCTAGATCTGAATGCTAATGCATCATTTACGCTATAAATGTTCTGATTTGGGTATGAATGAAGTTTGGAATAGTTATGATGTTTTAAGTTAGTATTTGCAGATCTGTACGCTAGTTCACCTTGATAAAAGCATGTATACACATTGGTTAGGCACATCAAAGTAGCGTATACATTATGAAATATGATTTTTTAAGTTGCAATTAGTTCTAGCTATTGATGCAGAGTTCTCGGTTCAAATGTGTGTATTCGTTACAATGTTCTGTCTATTCCAGTTGATTGGTTGAATTTGATTAAGTTTGAATGAATGGTGGATTCACTTGTGTCAAAGGTTCAATGATTGCTTGATTTAGTATGTCAAAGGTTTCAGTGATTGATTGATTCACTTATGGTTGATTCAGAGATCGATGATCAAGTTTCAGTGATTGGTTGATGCAGATGTATTTGATGGATGTATTATAGTGGTGATTTTTTTTAGCTTCAATGTTACTGATGGGTTGAGTATGAAAATTGTATGGAACGAGGAATTTATGTTGTGGTGTTGTGTTCCAAGAGTATCCAATCTGAAAATTTATGAAACATGGTCCCTCGAGGAAGATAGAAGGTTGTAGCCTTCTGTATGTTGCCGCCTATGTATTGGTAAACATATCAGCCAATACAAGAGCCAGGGTTTTGGAGATCCCTTCCAGTAGAAAATAGAAAACATGTGAAGGTTAGAGCCTTTTGTAGGTTGGTACCTATGTACTCATAAACAGATCATCTAGTACAAGAGCCAGGGGGTTGGATCTCCCTTCCAGTAACATATGGAAAATGAGTGAAGGTTCGAGCCTTCTATAGGTTTGCACCTACATACTAGTAAATGAATTGGCTAGTACAAAATCTATGGGGTTGGAGCTCCCCAATAGCTGGAAAGTGAGAGATGGTTGTAACATTTTGCAGGTTAGTGCCTGCATATTGGTATGATTCTGCACTAGTACAAGAATGTAAACATGTTTTTCTTATATTAAAAGACAGAAACAACAGGCGGTTTTGTCCCGCATTGGGTTTCCACAAATCTTCGTGTTCATGTGTGTTTCTTATGTGTGATGGTTTATTATGTTATTACTCGACATGGTTACTATTTATATGGTTAATAAAGTATGGATGCACTGATGAAAGATTAACATATGATGGATTAACTGAATCATAAGCTCACTAGATATACGCTTGTTTCCTTAAAGACAGTTGTGTGTAGACACGAGTTACCCTCATTGAAGTAGCGTATATAAATTAGAGTATGAAAAGAATAATTTATTGATTTGACTAATACTAATTCACCCCCCTCCCCTCCCAGCATTATTTCGAACAATTGGTATCAGAGCAGGTCCTTTGGAAAAAGCTTAATCGCTTGAAGGAGATCTGTAGAAACAATGGGAAAGAAGCTAAAGAAGAAATAACCTTAGAAAAAGAATACATCTCAAAGGAAAAGTGATAGCAAGAGAAACAATGGGTCATCATGTGGAAGCAAGTATTCAGATTTAGAGTCATCTCAAATTGAAGATGAAAAAGCAAAAGAAGTATCAGGCACAATTTTTTGGTCTTCTAGTGATAGTTTTCTCTTTTCATGCAATGTTGAAGATATTGAAAGTGGTAGTGAATGAAATGTAGAGGCAGAAGTTAAAAGACTCACAGACAAAATTACGGATCAACAAGGTCTATTTAACAAAAGGGAGTGTGCATTCAAGGAAGAAGTGATCAGATTAAAAGATGAGTTGGAGGAAGGAAACAAGGTAAGGAAATGGCAAAGCCCTTTTTCTCTTTTTTCTTCCAATTGTTGTGGTGTAATCCTTGTAGGTTGTGGAAGGCTAGGAGAAACAACACTTCCATATTCATAGCTGTGAGGGGTAGAATTCATTGTTGCCATAATTTTACTTTATAGTATGTCAGAAAGCCCTTTTACTCTTTCCAATTGTTGTGGTGTTGCTCTAAAGAAGGTGTTGCTCTTTGTATCCTCATAATGTGCTATCATTTCCTCTGTCAGAATCGACCATGTAACAAGTCGTTTATGAGAACAAAGCCCTTTATACCATAAAAATTGATTTGGTTCTAAATATGATGTCATACATACCTTCTATAACAGTGGTACACCATGTAGATCAAAATATTTCTCCATCTGAAGCATCCAATTTATTGGATCCTTCCCATCAAACTTCCTCATATTATTTTTTCTTGATTTTAGGAGCTCGACCTTGAGATGACCGACTGTATACTTTCATATCTTTAAGTTCCGAAATTGTGACCTATAGTAGCCCTCTATGTCCTCTTTACAATGCCACTAGTCTGACCCCAATTGGATTCTCCAACAAAGAGTTATGCCAAATCTCCCACAATGACCTGACTATAGACCTTTCCAAAAGAGTGAACTTGTATGAAGTGCCACGTGTCACTATTTTGACCTTTGGCTCTGAAAAAATATCTAGAAGAAGCTAAAATCTGTCCTGCTTCTATACCTTTTTGTGAAATTTCAATCCGATGCTCAGAGAGAAAGTTATGATGTTTTTCCCTAGGTCACTTGTTTCGGATGTAATTCAGGAGTCTGAAAAAGGATCAAATTCCTCAGACTATATCTCCGCAAATATAGTGCAAAAAGTTCTGAAATTCTGACCTGAGATTTAACGCAATATCTTCTGAAACGGGGTTTGTTTTCAACTTCTGAAACATTGCAGAAACAAATTTACATTGAAAACGCCACGATGACCTGTTTGGAGCAGTGAAACCCTAGAATCCAAAGCTCTGATACCAAATGTTATGAAACCAGCTCAAGAAAAGATAGAAAAGATAGATCAACGCCTTAGAATTCAGCCTCTTCGAGGGGGAAACCTCCTTAAAATTACATAGATGAACAATTCTTGGATGATACAAATGAAAAGAATTCCTTTCTATATATAGGAGTCTAAGGGGTCATTATATAATCAGAGCCTACATAACAATAATAATGTAAGGGCACAATAGTAACAATAGTGGGCTTCTATGGGGCACAATAGTAACAATATGGGCAGTACATGGGTACATCAATATAATAAGAGGGTTGTACTAATAATAATAAGGGGTTACACTAGTAGTATAGGGGCCTAACATAAATTTCAATGAATATAAAAATGCTTTGGAACCTAATGCACAACAATTAGAAGTCTAGGCTAGAGATGTATTCCAGCATCATAAAGCCTAGTAACTATCGCTTTCATCATAGGTTGGGTGATTCCTCCTCTTTGAGACGACAAGTGCCAATACGGACTTGTGCTCCCATGTACCATTGAGTATATATTGGGAGACAACAATAGGTTATATCCTTTATCCTTAGGAAGTCGTGGCCGCCACCCTATCGATCGCAATGCAGTGAACACAACATTCGGGAAGATTGACTGTTGTACCGTAAAAAATATTCTACAATTTTGCGATTGGTTTGGTAATCCCTCTGTTTATATTTCCATAGTAGTTACTTTCATTTTTTTTCAGACTCCTTAAAAGAAAAGGACCATCTAAGCACTTGTCACTTCAAGCTCATTAAAAATCAAAGGCGACTAGAGTAATTTTTAGCTTTTTCTCAACTCTTAAAAATTGAAAAAGCAAGTTGTGTCAAAGAGTCATAAAATTCATTTAATTCGGAATAACATTTTCCCCTTTTTATTTTGAGTTGGTCAAGTATTCTGTAATCAATGAAGAATGTCAATCAAAACCCCATCATTCACAGAGACTAACGAGTCAACCATATTTGAATCTAGAAACAAAACCATTCAGGGCCAGGTGAACTCATTTAACTCGGTCAAAGTCTCCTAGTTTGTTTGAAACTTGTGTTTCAACATCCTCAAAGACTCCAGTTAGTCCAACTATTTCTGGTATCCCTTCCTCTACATCAGAAGTTTTGCAGTTACAAGAGGACATTAGAACTGATCATAGTGTAACAATAAACATTTCTATTCCTGAACCAGCTCCATCTAGGGTTGACTCGGAAAGTTTTACCCCTCCAGAATCTGTCGTTGCAGAGTCTATACCTTCTTTGACACCAGAAATATTTTACAGACTTGATGGTCTACCTCTTCCACCTAGAATGATTGCTATAGAAGATATTACAGAGGATTTCAATCCAGTACCCCATTTCATTTTGGAACTGGATCCACCTATATCCTTCTGCGACAAGGGTTAGTCATCCTTCACGCAAGTTCCTGTAGAATCACTAGGAAATCTTTTGGATAGATTTGATATGTCTGAACAACCATCGACATCAATCATATCATAATGGTAATGGGCAGCTGTATATTCAAAACAGTCACCATCAATCATATCATAATGGTTATGCCCATCAACCTTATCAAAGTTATCCACATCAAATACATTATGCTGGTATGTAAAGACCCACTACTCAGGCGATACCATCCTATCCTGGGCATGTGTTTCCAAACCTAAATCAACAATTGCCTTTCATGGCAGCTTTAGAATTACCAAATCTGAATCAGCTAACAAATGATCTAATTTCTTATGCCCCTTGGTCGCCGGTGATTCCTTATAAACATCCGTCGAATATTCCTAAATTCAACGGAAATCCGAGTGAAGATTCGTTGAATCATGTGATGACCTTTCATATGTGGTGTTCGTCCAACACTCTCAATGATGATTTGATTAGGCTTTGCCTTTTTCAGTGAAAATTAACTGGTCCAACAATAAAATGGTACATCGAATTGCCTAGAGTTTCATTTGAGAACTTCAGCGCCCATGCCACCACCTTTTTAACCCGCTTTCAGTTACCAATACGGTATGAAACAGGAACAGAGCTTCTTACCAATTTTAAGTAGACAAAAACCACTCACATATCTGATCATATTCATGAGTGGTGATATCATCGTCGAATGGTAAAAACATATGTTCTTGATCAGCTGCTAGCTAAATGGTTTATTACATCATTGTTACCTTCTATTATAGAAGATGTGGCTAACGGGGGGGGAGTTTCACTGAAGAGAAAGTCATTGCTCATGCAAAATATCTAGACTTGATCTATACTCAGTTTGGAACGCTCTATGACAAAATCCCTAATGCTCCTAGACCAGAGTTTTCCATTCCTCCTCCTCCTAAATCAAACAAAAACTTTCATGCGAGCAATGGTGTGATAGGTACAACAAGCACAAAACTTTGAAGGCTACATCTGAGAAATCCCACACTATTTCCAATCAAAATGGAAATGAAGATCTTCTTGCCTCGAAGGTTAACGTTGTGCTGACTGACAAAGGAAAAGAATCGAAGCAACCAAGGGGCAAGAAGAAAAGGAAAGGCAAAAAGAAGAAATAGGATGATTGGTCTCCTGAAAAATCTTTTGAAAACCATTCTGGGCAAAAGAAACCTAGTCAGCCATGTCTCATATGTGATGAAGACCATTGCATGAGAAATTGTCCACATAAAGCTAAGATTAAGAAATTCTTTAAGAACTCAAAACCTCAACGGTATTGACTGATCCGTTTGCAAACCCAGAAACCAATCTGGTTGCTAGCGACAATGCTTCCCCATCCCAAGTGCTTATGTTGTCAATTTTGAAACAACAAAAAGATGCTTTGATATCTACAAGGAATACATGTTATGAGCATCCATAGCTATCGATTAACAAGGCTATTGATCAACCTAGTAATTCGACAACAACTTCGACTGAGGTTGTGCCACCCAACATTCCTGAACTAACGATAAAGCCACCAAAGGGAATAGTACACAAATCGAAATTTAATCCTTGTGCTAGAGCAGCATAGAATTATAATATAGTAGAGGACCTGGCCCAATCACCGTCTGCTATGTTGACACTTGAAGTACTATAAAATTTCCCCTCCCAAAAGAAAGCTCTATTATCAATAATAGGTGGGATTGACCCAACAGATTCCAATCTTGTGGCCTTTATTCATAAAGGATATGAACCTCAGTTACCAGCTGAACTCGCTTTCCTCATTCAAGTGAAAGCCCTCAACAAAACTGTTCACCAAACAATTATTGATGAGGGGACATCTACATGTATTATGTCAATGAGTTGCTGGAAAACATTAGGCTCACCACCCTTGTCCCAATCGCCAATGACATTAAAAGCCTTCGATCGATGGATACACACCCCGTATGGAATTTTAAGCAACTTTCAAGTTGAATTAGGGGGAAAAACAATAGAAATTGATGTTGAAGTTATCAGTGGAAACCTTGATTACAACATCCTACTGGCAAGGCCCTGGATTTATGCTATGTCCACTATTGTGTCAACATACTTTAGAAATATTACATTTCCTTTTGAAGGAGGAATTACAATCATCGACCAACAAGCCTTTCTCCCCAACAGTTCACATGTTACGAGAAGCATCCCGATGATCCACAAAAGCTCTCAATCGCTTCAAAATATTGGAGTAGGCCTACTAAAAGACCCTACATTGATGGGTACTTTTGTCCTACCACCTCCAAACAATATGGAAGAAGTGGCCAGGGTGAGAACTTGCAATATGGTATATTTTATTCGGAGGATTTCCAAACATGATGTTAGCATGGATCATCGCCAGGTTTTGCCTCCAAGCCCCATAGAAATATTGTAGCAATCAATGTTCTTGGCCTGGGCGGCAAACCAAAATCAACGCTCATTGAGCATTTGGGTAGATAGCTTTAAGGAATATGGTAGCTCTTCAGATCCTTAGTCGCATGTACATTCTACAAACAAAGGAATTGTTCAGTCAATGATGATAGGAGAGGCACCATGGGAAGATTACCACCACTATTCCCATCTTCCAGATTACAACGAAGATTGTTCCAACGACCTTAATCATCCTTTAGTTTTTGATTTCCTATCAAATACTATAAACATGGTGGATTCTGAGCAAATCTTGTTCTTCATTAGAACTAGAAGTATATTAGGCTCTCTTTTGTGAGTTCAAAGATGTCTTTGCATGGTCGTATGAAGAAATTCCAGGCATTGACTCGAGCATAGTTCAACACGAAATCGAGATGTATCCAGATGTCAAACGGGTATGACAATGGCTTCCGCAGGTGCACCTGAAGAAAGCCGCCACCATTAAGGCAGAAGTTGAAAAAATTTTACATGCTAGTTTCATTTACTTGGTTCCTCTTACTGATTGGGTATCGAATATTGTTCCTGTGATGAAAAAGCAAGGAACAATTAGAGTGTGTGTCGATTATAGGGATGTAAATCAATCTTGTCCAAAGGACATCTAACCTACACCCTTCATTGACCAAATAATTGATGAATGTGCCAAATGCAAAATCCTTTCATTTATGGATGGATTTTCTGGGTATAATCAAATAAATATTTGCCCACAGGACCAGTCAAAGACTGCATTTAACTGTCCGTGGGGCACATTCTCATACTGTAAGCTACCTTTCGGTTTAAAGATAGTAGCGGCAACCTTTCAGAGGGCAATGAATTATGCCTTCCATGACATCAGGAACATCATTCAACCATATCTCGATGATCTTCTGGCTCCTTTGCGAAAGCAGACCGACCATCTGCAGCATTTGAGAGCTATATTTCTATTTTGTCGACACTACAAGATATGACTCAATCCGCACCAATGTGTGTTTATTGTTGGTTCTGGTCATTTACTTGGCTTTGTGAATTCAAAGGAAATTATCCATCTCGATCCATGTAAGGTTCAGTTGATCATCGATATGCCTCCACCTTCAAATTTGCTTCATATTCAAAAACTCCAAAGTATAGCAAACATTCTGAGGAGGTTCATTCCAAGTTATGCCAAACTTGCTAAAGGTTATACACATCTTTTGAAAAAAGAACTGCCCTTCAACTGAGATCCGGTTGTGCAAGCTTCCTTTGATGCTCTAAAGGAATCCTTAATAAAATCATCATTAACGTACACTCCTGACTATCAAAAGGACTATAACCTGTACCTAGCCACAACAGATACAACCATCACAATGGTTTTAGCTCAAGAAGAGAATGGAATTGAACATCTTGTCTATTCTTTAAGTTGAAACCTAAATGATACAGAAAGCAAGTACTCCTAGGTTGAAAAGATGGCTCTTACATCTGTTCAAGTAGTACAGATATTTCCACACTATATCCTCTTTCGAAAAACTACCATTTTGTCAGATCGAAACCTAATGACTTACATTCTATTGCTTCAGTTGTTTGGGGGAAAATATTCAAAATGGATAGCTATTTTGCAAGAGTTTGATCTAGAATTCATAAAATCCAAATCAAAGAAATCTCTAGTTTTCACAGAGTTAGTATGCCACTTCCCATCATTGTCCAACGACTCAACATCCAAAGCATCAATCATGGATGAATATTTGTTTCTGATATCGTCCAACGATCTGTCGTATGGAGATATAATCATCTATCTCCAAACCTAAACATATAGGCCTAATACCTCTTTCTTAGAACAACGACGTACTCAATACCAAGCAAAAGACTACATGATCATCAGTGATACACTTTACCGTTGTGGTATCGATACAATTCTGTAGAGGTGCCTCACCCATGAGGAGGCTGAAAAAGTCCTAAATGATTTTCATTCAAGTGCATTTGAGGGGCATCAATCTGGTTATGCTACGGCACAAAATATTTTACAAGCAGGTTACTTCTGGCCAAGAATGTTCAAAGATTGCATAACCACAGTCAGAAGTTGCCATGCTTGTAAAATCTTTAACCACAAAACCAGAATACCACCTGCACCTCTACATCTAGTAGTTGTTGTTGGGCCATTCGCCAAATTGGGCATAGATTTCATGCCATGTAACCCCACCTCAGCCAGGGGGCATGGGTATATCATAGTCGCAGTTGACTATTTTACAAAATGGGCCGAGGTAATGCCTACATTAAACAACAACGATGAAATGACTGCTCTTTTATTTTTCAATCATGCAGTCATCAGATTCAGTGTTCCACAAGCTATAGTCAAATATCATGGATCACATTTCTGCAATCACATGATGGTTGAATTGGCTGCCAAATTAGGACTACCCCACGACAACTCTCTCTGTATTACCCGCAAGCTAACGGACAAGTTGAGGTGATCAAAAAAGTCGTGAAATGCATTCTGCAAAGGATGATTGGAATCCATAAACAGAGTTGGCACCTAATCATATACTCAACCTTATGGGAATACTAGACATCAGTAAGAAATGCAATCAGATTGACACCCTTTCAGCTAGTGTATGGCCTGAAAGAAGTCCTACTAGTTCAGGGTGAAATTTCATCTCTTAAGCTTGCAATCGACATTCTCCCTGGAATTTTAGAGGAAGAGGCACATTTCTTGGAATTAATCCAACTGGATGAAACCCATCATGCACCACCTTGGCTAACAAGGCACATAAGAAACGAGTCAAGGCATAATTTCACAAGAATGTCAAGCCCCGTGTCTTCCCAGAAGGTGACCTGGTCTTACTTTATGATCAGGAATCTGATAAATTGGGAGCAGGTAAGTTATAGTCTTTGTGGATGGACCCCTATATTGTTAAGCATGTATTAGCGAAAGGAGCCTACGAACTAGTAGATTGCGATGGGATTCCACTGTCGCAACCCCGAAACGGGTTGTACCTTAAGTGGTACTATACTTGAGTAAGTGTAGTAATCTCTTCATATGCTCTTGTTACATTTTTGTTTTTGTTAAGAGTGATCATTTTGGTTAGGTAAACCACTTTTACATTTGTTGCATATGTTGAGCCTATTGGAATCATTTGTTGGATATGCCAACGGAGTGAGTCGTAGTACGCAAAACCTATCTCCTACAGCCTAGGCCATCTTTGATCCAAGCAGTGAGTTAAAGAGTTTCAGAGGGGTATCTATTGGTCAGTCGACGAACAACATCGATGAATATAATGCATTGATAGAGCTCCTCTCTAATTCCATCACACATGGCATACACTGACTTATCATCAGGCTAGACTAACAAATTGTCATTCTACAGCTTACTGGCATCTATTATGTTCGGAATCCAACTGTCTATCGTATGTTCCTAAGGGTCAAGATTTTGGAAAGGCAATTTGATTATATTCAATATCAACACATTTGTAGAAACTTAAACACATTAACCGATTCATTAGAAAATTATGCGTTAGATAGAGATTTGCAACATTTATAAAATAAAAGCATTTCATCAACATTTGCATCAAGATCATATAACTTAACCAAAATAAAGCTCTGAAAATCAAAAATATGTATAACTTTTTATAGTTTTTCACATAATGTTATGTGTCCAGGACAAAATCGTTCAGATGACCCAAAAATTGAAAAATTCAAGGAAGCACCCTAAACTAATGGTTCTGATGATAACGAGTCACCGCCTATGCAATCATGTGTTATAGCCTAGTCCATCGGCTTGGCACGCCAGTGGTATGGCACTATACTCTCAGAGGTAACTCGTTGGTCCTCACATCCTGAATACCAAGGGTGAGACCCTCAATATAATCTTGTAATACTGCAAGGGTCTCGACTACATCCAAATAACGAAGGACATCCCTCTGTACAACCTCTCCTGCTAGAACGACAACTGCTACCCTCAGGGGCACTGCTGGTCGCACTGGTCCAATTTCTGCATGAACATGTGAGTTTTGATTAGTGTTGATAAACATTTAGAAAACAAAAGAACATTATAAAATCAATAAACAGAGACATGGTCAAATATTGTTTACCTATGACACCCCATTGCTCGCCAGCGGGCAACACCAAATCTGGGTCACCCTGCAAAATCCATCCCAGCATATGAGTACTTGGCATAAACCATCTGCTAATGGTTAAACCACTCGAAGAAGGCATCAAAGAATGAAACCTATGATTGAACAACATGTCTGGCCATAAGGTCAACCCATCTTTGCATCTGTGGCTCTGTCGGTGGTGGCAGACCGAGTGAAATGTACTGGGGCTGCATCAATGGGATCTTCTCCAAGGAAAAAGCAGTCAGAATAGAGCCATAACCAAAGTTCTTGGATCTTCTATTTTCAAATTGGTAATTTTTTCTTTTACATTCAGAAGTACTACATCACACTAGTTGAATACCTCTGGTTCAAGGCATTCTAAGCCATACTGCATATAGGATCTTTTCGCCAAGTGAACAGCCGCGTTGCTAGCCAAACTAGCAAAGGTAAATAAGATAGTCCTGAAGGAATGGTTAGTGACATCTCTAATACTGATATTTCCTTCCCTGCTCAACTAATATCCATCTCTACAGTATCAGTGAATATAATCCCTCACGGATTCAACCCTACGGGCAGAACCTGATAGTGAGAGAGGGCCACCATGCCTCGATAAACTGGTCAAGAGGTAGATATCCTCAATTGTCAAAGGGATGGATTTACCTCTAATATGGAACACTTGGTTGGTAGGATCCCATGCATCGAGGAAATATTGCAACAAGTTGATTTGTTGCCTCATGCTAGATATGCGGAAGAACTTGAGCAAGTCACAGTTCCGCAGTGCAGTTATCGTACCTGGATCATGGAAGGCAACCATGTCCTCTTCTTCATACTCATGTTCATGCCATGTAACAACCATCTTGCTCCAATGCATCTCTGAAAAACAAACAAGAGAAGAATTAGGATCCTAATTTGGCAAAAAACGGGCAAAATTTCCATGAAAAATCAGTGCAAAAACATTCCTCCTTGCGCCCATCGCACCGTAGCTCTGTACTGGGTGAGATGCATACTGACTGGCCATTGGCCATCCTTGTATGCATTTCAACTTTTGATGTATATTAGGTGCGATGGGGAGAGAACGAATTGTTCAAACCCCAAAGGCCCAAAAAGGCAAGAAAACATGCTCAAAATTAAAAAAGGAAAGAATGCAATTGAAGACCTGAGGTTTAGCTCCTACCTAGTCTAGACGGCACCAAGAATCATCCAGAGAATCTCCCAAAATCATCTGATGAAAATTGAGGGGGAAAAGCACCTCCAAAGTTCCAACAATCTCAAATTTGAATGAAATGGTAAAATGAAAGGTAAAAACTACTTTTAAGTTACTTTTTGCGTAATTCAAGTAAGGTGTTAATTTTTTAACTCATTATTCGAGCATGTATTCTCATTTCTAATCAGTTTGATGGAACGATTGAACAGTTAGTACGACCATCAAGAGAACATAATGTTAATGGTGAATCAAACATATCTAACCATTATCACAAGTAGTTTTACGTGAAGTTCAAGCTCGTTAAAAAATAAACCTAGCAATGAGCATATGTTCCACCAGAGTTTAAGCTCATTAAAAAATGAACCCACCTTTGGTAAATAACCATTGCGATCACATTATTATCAGCTTTTCAACCTTGGTTGTGTTCTTACCATCACCTCCACTCCTTTTTAGCCGATCATACGCCTCCATTTGATTGTTTACACCTTTTTGAGGAATAGTTGCGACGAGTGATTCTATTAGCCACCTTATTTACACTATCATGATTGAAAAGTTCCAAACCTTACTTGGAACCAACTGCTATCCGAAAACATCACTCGTTCCTCAAAAAATGAGTCTCCTTTAATCTCTTTTGATCTGACTTGTAAAATATGAAAAGCTTTTTGAGCAATTGGCCTCTCTAGCTCATTAAAGTGATTGTAAGTGCCATCCCTCCTCTAGATTTTAATATTTTTGGACTTTAGGGGTCATTGCACAAAAAGATCGAGCACTTTTCTTGTTCGGTTTGTTAAAACTATCGAAACTTTATCCCTTTCGTATTATTTTATACTTTTTCGAACTTAAGGGATTATATTCTAAAAAAGGATTACTGGAGTTTCCTTTCCGTCTCTTTTCAGACTCTCTAAAATTGAAAAGGATTGAGTTTTCTTTGTCGTTAAACTCGTTAAAACAATAGCAACGAACCTTTCCATGCAGACAAGAGTGATTTTCACTCTCGCTAGGCTCGTTAAAATGTAGCGATGGGATTTCTTGGAGGGAAAATTATAGAACAAGAATATGTTATCCTCCTCAAGCTTAACAAAAATAAAGAGGTACTGGTCAGAAATCACTGGGGAAAAATTGGGAAGAAAACTTGAAGAAACTTTATTGGTAGTAGGTCACTCTTGAACATGACACTTTCACTCCATCACCATGATTAAGTCTAGTTGGGTTATTCCGTTCAATGGTCATATCACCATTGGTCCTCCATACCATTCATTTTTAGGGTTAATGCTACAAATCCATTTCAGTGTCACTAATATGTTCAAGAGAATTTGCTCAGAGAATTCACCAACCCAACTTATGTCTCATCCACTGCAATACCTTCAGGGTTCATTCTTTCATGACCGCCACCATGAACCTTGTATCATGAGATTGTTTTCACCTCCACAAAATCATTTGCTCCGTTTCGTGTCGTAGATGTGGGATTCATTAAGGACCTCCTACGATGGGTCACTTCTTGTCGACATCAGCTCATTATCCAAGAATTTGACTTAGGAACAACCCTTTCAATACTTTGAAGCCTGCATGCATCAATTGCAAGTTTCTCACTGCCGGTGACAAGTTTGCATCAATGACCTTTGACCAAAATATTTTGCGTGGTTTTCAACGTTAGGTCCCATATTCACACCACGTGAATTGTGCTAAAGTATCTTGAGGGTCATTATCATTATCGGTGATTCCTCTCACGCATATTAACAACTTACATCATTGGCTGGTAATTATGTGATGTCTTTCCATGTTCGACTTCAGAACATCTTTTCACATTGATCGACTTGCACTTCGGGTGAAGATTGAACGAGTTTGAAGATCCTGGATCTAGTTTCATCTATCCAGGCTATGATATATTCAAGAAAATAAAGACATCAAATGTACATCATAGATGAACAGATAATCATCCAAGGCAAAGGATGATGGTTCTACCAGAATCATCAGTCTGTCACACAGACAGTTGTCTGTCATATGTACATGAAAATGAATTTATAAAGCTGAGCATGGGAATTATTGCCTCAGCTAGATCATGAAAATATTACGAAGATAATGTATTGTATTGTATCTTATTACAGGTCACCATTCAGTTCGAAAAGCCTCGGATGCTCATGATAAAGCATTTCACCTGACATCAGAAGAATTATGACCTCAGGATTTAGGGGGAAACTGTTATAGACATATTTGGGCACTACAACCTAAATCTAATATGTCCATAAACCAAGGGATTCTAAGCCCCTATAGGTGTTATTTCATACACTAAGGGAGCAAGGTCAGCTGATTACATCATCTCCGAAAAGTCCCCAATGAAAAACTACTCAGAAGTGGTCAAAACAAGACCATACAGACTGCCCAGTGCTAAGGGTGTGATGCATCTCAACTGCCACATGCAAAAAGTGTGATGCATACTGAAAATCCCTTCTGTAGGGTGCGATGAGTGAAAGCAGACAAATGGCAGAGGCAGTTGGCTAGGTGGAAACCTAGAGAATCCTCTAGAAACTGCCCATTTGACACTTGCCTCTTTGAATTCACCCAGGGATGAGTAAGAGATCATGAAGTCTCCAAGTCGAACCAAGAACTATCATATAAATGACACTAATCAAAATCCCCAAAGCTAACTCACCCACATGCAAACATCTATATGGATCCCTCATCGTAGAGATCCAAAGGCTGGAATTTTGTATCTTGTAAGGAAGTGCTATTGGTTTCTCTATGGAACATCATAGTGCTGAGTGATCTAGCTTTTCATGAGGTGAAGAGGGCTTTCATGCTGGGAGGATGGCATTGGGCTAGACCAATGGGTTGGAATCATCTCTTCTACTACTTCTATCAATAAAGCTATTTGATATTTCCTCCATGTTCTTGTATATCCTTGAACCTTGAATTGGTATATGCATTTGTGTGGTTAATATATATCTGATCCAATATTGTTTATGATTATAGATCTCTATGTTTTGATGGTACTATGTTGCTTTGACTCTACTAGTGTTCTTTGAAGTCGGACAAGTGAGGAAGGAGTAGCAAAGATCTATCAAAGGGGAGAGGAAGCAAGCAAGGAGCCAAGCAAAAGACTGAGGTTGGTACTTTCTGCTTCTCTCTCATCTATTTCTGATAAGGAAAAACGCAAGCGACTTTAGTTTGTTTGTTTCTAAGATAGCTACCCATCTTACTGGGACTAGCAGCTCTGAATGGACAATAATTTTCCCGATAACAATAATTTGAGCCAATTTCTTTTCATCCTCTAGTCTTTTTATTTGTTCTTTAAGTCTATTTATTTCATTTGTTTGGATGGACATATCTTCCATGGATTTGATCATATTACTTGCTTCATCACTACGATGATTTGTTGCTGTTGTTGAACCTATTGCTAATGTAGTTCTTGATGCAGTGGGAATTGTTGTAGCTACTGGAGTTGTTGTGGCCACTGAAGCTGCCAAAGTAGAAGGAATTGTTGTAGTAAATTTAGCAATAATAGTGACAGTAGCTGCTTCAATGTTGGCCTATTCCTCCTGCACTAACTTATCAATTTCATTCTCCATTTATTTTAATTGAGCATTTAAGTGAAGAATGAGGTCCATCATCTCACCTTTTTGTCTTTGATTCTCTAGAACTTCCCTGGTCTGTGGATGTTCAGAAGGAGGATTTTTTAGGCTTGAATGGTCTTTATGCTGCTTCAAATCAGAGTTTGCAGTGCCTTCTAGTCGTAAATGGGGTTAAAACAATTGAGGAAAGTTTTTGGGGTTTAGAATTGGTCAGAAGAGGTTCTTGGTAATGGAGTAATAGAGAAAAGGTCATAAAGGGTATCTTTTTTGGTTTTTAACCAACAATGGTTAACCTTTGGGTGTGTGATTTAGTTTTAATAGTAGGCAGTTTCATCTTACACGAGGAGGTGGTATTATGGCTTATCGCACCACTTTTGAGTGTAGGGTGGTATGTTTTAAAAGGAGGTGATATAATGTGGGGCTGCCATAGAGCAAAAAGGCAATCGGGAAAAACCATGAATCTCACATTCTTTTGAGGTTTTAAGGATTGAGTTTGGGAGCGCGCGATATGGGATGTGGGCCGTTGAATCTAGAGGTGGGTTATCACAGGGCTATTGTGTGGCGGCGTTGTGAGGGACGAGTTGGGGTGTGGGGTCCATTTTAATTAAAATGTAACGGGATTGAATATATGCAGTGGTTTAATAAAGTGCAGGACCTAGGAAGAAATATATTAGGGATATGAGTTAAAAGGGTATTGGGGAAGCTTTTTTAATGGGGCTCGATACATTATTTAAACATAGGATAAGGGGGATTTAGTGGGTTTAAATGGAAAAGGGAAATTAATAAGGGGAGAATGATTTTTAAAGGGCAATGTCTAGCGAGAGGAGTGAAATAAAGAGAAAAAGGGTTAAAATGGAGGGAAGGGATATTTTTACAAAAGGAGAAGAAGAGGGAAAGGTCCATTGGAATCAAGAAGGGGAAAAATATTAGGGAATGAAAAGTAATAAAGGGATAATGAAGGGAAATTAATAAATTAGACATGTAAGGAGTTTAATTAAATGAGAGGAAATTAGTCAATGAGATTTAGTATTTAAGCCTAAAATTAGATAAAACTTTTAGGGTAAATACCCAAAGTAATGTACAACTTTTGTGAATGTCCTCTTTCTTTGATAATTCCTCCTGCACGTGAAACATAGGATTAAGCATGATGAAGGTGCACTTGAGCTAGCAACCTTATGCATTCCAAAACCTCTTTTAACTACCCTTTATTTACCGTAGAATTTTTTGTTCATTCGTTGGGTGAATTTGAGCTTGCTGACCCTTTATTTCTTTTTCTTAGATAAGGAATTATCTAATTCTAATCTTATAACTTCCAATGGCTTAGATTAAAATTATGAGATCATTATTATTCATTACCTAACTATTGATCTTCCAAGATTAAACAGTTTGGCTAGATCTTTATTCTTTATCTATCAGCATGAAATCTAAAGCATGAAAAATCAAGATTAAACTATTTGAATATCATAGATTGTGGCATTTCTAACAAGCTGCACAAAATCTTATTTTGCAAGGCAAACTAAAAAGTAGTGGCATTTCAATTTGCATCACTTTTAGAATCCATTTTTTTATCTCTTTTTGGTGGGGTTCATAATTTATTTTCTTTTTTGATCCTTTTCTCTTAGTCCTTTGAATTTTGTTTTAGGACTTACCCTCTTTAAATTTTTTCTTTCTAATATGTGAAAGAATTTTTTAGAAAGAAAAATATGTACAATATTTAAAACTAATCATAGCCAATTTGAAATTATGAATCCTATTATTATAGGACCCTAACGCAGACCATAAACGTGGAATAAACGTGGTTGAGGGTTGAGTTGGTTTTCCCTTTAGAATCCCTTGATGGTTTTTTGTTGGTTTATTCAATGAGGTTGCACAATCATTCATGCAATATGGTGTGGGGTTGACTGGTTGAAAGAGTGATTTGGTTCAACCCAATCCATGGTCGTGTGGTAATTGGAAGTCCTTGAATTGGCTGGCATTTTCATCTGTTAATATGAGATATTTTCTTGTTGTGATATATGAGTACACATATTGATTATGATGGTAACGTTATTACTGACTTTTCATTGTCTCTATTCTAGTTATATGGTGGTTATATGATGTATTGTATCTATGGATCTTGACATGCGTTGATAAGTATTTGAATGATTAATGAATGCATGGACTATAAAGTGTTGTTGAAATACCTATAGAGGGCTTAAAGCATTCTTGGTGATTTTTAGATGAGGATTATCAGTTTATGATGATATATGCATTCATGACCTACAAGTTACATGTTTTTCATATGTTTGAAAAAATGTTTATGATGGAATAGGCATGTCTAGGTTAATTTCTTTCTTGAGTTTTGTTTAATCAAAATTGTCATAGCCTTTGATTTCAATCTCGAAAGTTATAGAAAGTTATGGGTAGTGGTTTCTATGCTTTCCTGAAAATGTGGCTTGGATCTCAAAATGATTAGCTCTAAACTAGAGTATTTAAGTCATAACCACATCGAACAAGGCTTGTGCATGTAGTTGAAGCCTCATAACCAAACTATTTTATTGTTTTGCATATTTTTTGGGTGTTAGGTTAGTGAGGAAGGGTTCCATCTTAGGAATTGATCACCTGGGGTGGTTTTCCAACTCCTTAGTGTTCTAGTCCTTGTAGGATGCTAGTAAGTGTTCAATTTGTAGGAACCACTTCCTTAACGAAACATGAAGGTTGGGTCATCTCATAGTGGCACTCGTCTCACGCTTGGGAGGATGCTTTTAAAGTCATGCATGGAAGTTAATATTTTTATTTTCAATCTATTCCACAAGGGTTACGTCAAAAGGGTTATTGGTCAATGCTCAATGGTATCTTGACACACAAATATAATAAACTCTATATTATAAGCATATCCAAAATATAAAATAAAATCAAATAAAGAACTTTGAATCAAAACATATTAATCATTAATGCCTAGGATAAAACAATTAACTATAAAATACAATAGATTTATGCTTAGCTCTAAATAATATTTGAAAGTAGCTTGAGAACTAACTCGGGTCCTGAATCTAAATCATAGTGGATAGGCGTAATGTTACACGTTTTTCTTATGCGAACATGGGGATGCATACAAAACTTAATGTTAAAAGGTTCCCTTTTCATAGCTTTTAGAGTGTACAAAATGAAGTATATGTGGGAGAGTTGTTGTGTAGAACTTGTATTTTATAGTTATGGAGAACGATGAGTTTCAAAGATGCTCTAGAAGTGTGTTATTAAGTTGAGAATTGGTGTTAGAAATGAAACTTTGGGGAGGAAGGGGTATGTTTGGGAGAACACGATAATTAAATTTATTATGTTTCATTACATGAAGGTTTTACTAAGATGAGCTTTTATATTAGTGATGGGGAAAATCATTATATTTCGTTGTGCAAAAAGTTTATTGTGCGTTGCACGTGGTATTTTTGGGATAAGATGGTGTGCTTAGGGAAATTAATTTTAATCTATTAATGTTAAACTGTTATTATTATTATGTTTCATTGTGTGAAATGTTTACTCTGTGGAATATGGACAATGTATGTCGATTTCTTGAATCAATTTTTATGGTACTTGAAAAACAAAATAGACAATTGTGCAAATCAACTCACTAAAATATTTTGAAATAAAGTTACTGAGACAAAAACAATATCTAAATTATTAATGATTTACTTTCACATACGTTACAACAAATGAATTAAATATATCAATACATATAAATGTCATGAATGGAATTTTTATTTTTATTTTTAAAGTTGAGACAAAATTTGTTGTTCTAATGTTCAAAATCTTGAAGAATGACATGTATTGTAAAATGATTTTCTTTATCAACAGAAAAAATAAGTAAAAAAGAAAAAATAGCATCAATCTAAATCACTTGCATATGCTCGATATCAGAAGCAGTGTGGATTGCCTCAAGCCGAGAAGGGGAGGAACCTTGGTCAATGTTCATTATATCATCATATCTTTAATTAGTGTCATCCTTAGCATGGAAATTCTTTTGGTGGGACAAATTATGTAGACAAGAACTCAATGTTTCACTTTCCAATTGCAGACATTCCATGTTCAAGTCCAATATTTCTATTTTTGGATTGATAAGGTTGAAATGGAACCTACCTTGGGATTGAGTAATTTTGAGCATGGTTTGAGACCAAATCGATGAGAACTTCTAGAGCATTAGCTATTCTAGCTAAATAAGTATGAGAATTTGATCTGTAGTTCCAAATATTTCTCCTTAAAGTTTAATATGTATTACACTCACTAATAAACATGGCGAATTATGATTCTAATCTTTGAATCTAATTTTACATATTCACTCTAGCAACATAAATATATCATCAATATAATTTTTCTTCATTTTAAGCCTTTTTCTTTGTCTTTAATGATTGGTTTGATTTCTGACAATGTAATGTTCATTGTCTGAAGGACATGTGAAGGATGGAATATGGGCGATAATATGGAGGTGCAAAAGGAAATTTATGTCATTGACATGTAATTAATTTAACTAGGAACTAATTTTGAATTAGTATTTATGTGCTTCCTTTAGTAAATCATTCCTATTGTGAAGCTTTTACTGTGTGGAGGATTGATAATATGCACACAACAACAGGGGAATTTTCTAGTTTTCATTTTCTAGATTAAAAGATTTGATTTGTCTTTTGTTCTTTGGATAAATTCCATTTTGTGGAGTTTTTGCTGCACTTGGTACAATGTTTATTAAATTATTTATCAATATTTACAGTTTAAATATTACTAGTAATAATAATAATAATAATAATGTTGAAGAACTGTGCAGAAAGAAAATCTTACGGAAGTGAAAATATTTCATTATAACAAAAATATATTTATGATTAGCTAATAAGAAAAGTCTTTAGCACAAAAGAAGTTGATTATGTGGTTGTGCCGAAAAATCACTATTGTTTACACTTCGCTAGTTTTTCCTAAAGTGTGCTACAAACATAGTAGTGGAGACAAACATTGTTTGTAATCATCGACATGAAAAAATTATTTTTTGTAAATGTTTTAATTAAAAAAATTATTTATGAGTGGAAATGACGATGAATTGTGTAAAATGTTTGTTCCCTGTGCTTCAGATTGAATCATTTCCATATGATTTTAGAACAAATCTATGAGGAGTTTCAGATCACTCACTATTCTCTCTAAACAAGTACTGAGATCTTGCTCTACCTCTCAAAAATTGTGCTCCATAAACTTGATTCTAGATTACACTCACTAATAAATTTGGTGAATTACAGTTCTAATATCTAACTCTATGTTTGCAGGATTGTTCTATCAATGTAAATATATCATCGATTTAACTTCCACATAATGTAAATGTTGATTGTATGAAGGACATGTAGAGGATGATGTATGGGTGAGAAAATCAGGGGCAAAAGGAAGTTAATGTAATGAATGTGTAATTAATTTAATTATGAACAAATCTTAAGTTAGTATTACTATGTTTCCTTTTCTGAGCTTCTTCTTCTATGAATATTTTAATGTACAGAGGGTGGGTAATGTCTGAAGGAAAGGGTTGTTTTCCAATTTGCATTTTTTACAATAAAATATTCAATTCAATTTCCATGCTTTGGACAAATTTCAATTTGTGGACTTTTCATCACACTTCAACAATTCCTCCTAAAGTGAGCTAATAAAATGGTAGTGGGGACAAAGATTTTTTATACATGTTGACATGAACGTAAGTAATTTTTCTAAATTCTGTGATTAAAAAACTTGTCTATAAGTGCAAGAACGCTTGAATTATGTGGAATATCTATTATCACGTGAAGTGCAAAGGTATGTATCATGAAAGCTTGAAAGTTTCCTCTGTAGAATGGGTTTCCTCTACAGTTTCGCACATATGCCTATCTACACAAAGATATCAATAAACAAAGCTTTCACTGTTTGGATATGAAGACATTTAATCAATTAATTAGGGAAGCATTTACCATAGAAGATGTTGATTTTGCTAGAATGTAGAAACCATACTCGATTTGCAAGATGTTTTCATTGACATTTTTTCTTAGGAGGAAATTTTTCCATGGATATATTTCTGTGTGCATAGAGGTTTCATTAGCAATACAGAAAGTCTAATAAACATTAAAATATAAACATAACTATTTTATTTTAAATAATCAACATTGATTTACTATAATAAAGACACTAATAATAATAACTAAATAAGAAACATAACTATTTTGTCTTAAAAAACAACAATGTTTCTGGTATGTTGAAGTGCATAGTGCCAACCTTTACAACTATACTCCCTACGATGCAAAATAATCCCAACCTCTATTGCTAATTAATTGATCAAGGCAATGTTCTTGGGGCATTTAATTGTTAGCATGGAATCGACATTTCATCCTTATTCAAGAATTCTTCTTGTAGATGTAATATGTCATTATTTTTTACTCTACACGGACACAACAAAATCTAGCTCCACACCTCTTCTTTCGATTCCTCATAGTCACATATCTTATTTTCTTTATGCATAGTTTTCTCCGCACAACTACTCATTTGTGCATTTATTAACTATTAAATATAATTCTTTTTGTACTTGCATTTTATCGTTATTGCCATGTCCGCACACTCACAATGGAAGTTACACACATGTCATCTTGTTTCCGCATAAATTATTTTGCACTGGAAATTAAAAAAGGTGAACTGCTATTGTGGGGTTTGTATTCCATTTTATTATTCATAACTTGAAATATGTCATTATTACCGTATTCGGAGATTCACACCGAAAGTGACCTTATAGCATCTTATTTTAGTTTTGCAAAGCTTCTTATGTACATGTAGTCGACCACTTCCACACAACTTGGTCAACACCTTTATTTGGACATGGTATTTAAATCAAGTATTTCTCTCTCATACAAAATTCTAGTGATGGAATATTATTGTGCCGAAGGAAGACAGTCCATTTTTCTACAACTAATTAGTTTATTAAGGTAGTGTTTGTTGTGTATTTTAGTGTTAACATCTGGTTAAAATTTCATTCTTATTCGAGAATGTAGTTGGAAATCAAAATGTTTGGTTGGATGTCATCATGTTTAGGAACTCAACCAATGGAAGGGAATTCATTTATGCATCGTATAGAGTCATGAATTATCCATTGTGGCATGAGAATCATTTTTCCTTTTTGTTTACAGTTATCATCTATTGTAATTAAAATAAAATAAAATGAAGCTAAAATATCTCACCGACAATCACTTATGCACATCTTCGTTGTCACTTTCATATGGATATCATATTTAAATAAACTAATTCCATCTCGTGAAAAATTCTGAGTATAGAACGTTATTTTGTGGATAGAAGTTTAATGTGTGGAGATCTAGCTCATTGTGTGGACCTCCTGACATTGCACCTTATCTCATATCATAATATTTTCAAAGTTGATGCTCACAAAACAACCACCTCCACAGAACTTCGTCCACGCAACTACTTTTGTAATCAATAATGATCTCACCCATTGACATTCAAATATGATATTAGTTAATTATTATACATCGTGAGATACACCCCTAAATAAGAATTAAAAATATTATTTTATATTTATTATTTTAATAAACATTAGACAAAACATCCATATAGGATGTGCACTTAATCCTTCAGCGCAATTACTTCTGCGGTTGTGGAAAATGTTCCTAAATAATTAGTAAAAATACCCCATTATACAAAAACGTATTTTAAGACTAATTCTACAGTTGTCCACAATCTGCACTCAAGGATTTTATTGCTAAAATTTAGTATTAGAACATTAAGATAACATCTCCTTAAAAATAGATAAAATAAAGTAATGGTTGAGTCATTTCATCATACAAATAATACAGTGAGGAAGAAACTTCTTGTGTATAAGTACAAAGAATTTTCATTTCTCTGTAATTCCATAATAATATTCTCCACATTTCTGCATGTCTTATAAACAAAGCTTCTGCTGAATGAAATGTGCTTTAATACAACTTCGTGTGCACTTCACACAAATTTTACTCAACTGACTATTGATATGCATTATGTTTAACTAAAGGATTAGAAATAATCTTAGAAATAGGAGCATTTAGTGCAAAACGTGGACATTCACGCAAAGAGTAAATTCATACAAGATATTAAACATACAAATATTTGAAATATTCCAAACTGTGAAAATAATCACAATTTACATTTAAAATATTATTAATAACTTTGTATATGTCAATCGGTTATTAAAATAGCTATTTGCTTTGGTGGAGTCTATCCCATAGCATATGTCAAGGTAATGTGCCTAGGTATGGTATGTGAGGAGGAAGTTGTGCAAACATCATTGTGGGGAGCAAGTAGTGTGGATTAGGCATTGTCCACAATCAATATTAATGCAATTCCGTGCAAAATTAAGTAAATAATAGTAGTGTAAATTATTAAAATTAAAATATTATCAACAATATAAGAATAAAAAATGTTATGATCCACACAATGAAAACTTGAAAACTTCTTCCACACAATGAAACCTTGAAAGCTTCTTCCACACAATGAAAAATTGTAAGCTTCTTTTGCACAATGAACATTATACACACCTCGGCAGATCCTATAAACATAGGCTTTTCCAAATGAAATATGATTTTGTACACAACTTTGCATACACTTCACACAAATCTTACTCAATTGACTACTAATAAGCCTTATTTATACCTATAATATGAGCAATAATATAAGAAGTTAATGCAAGTTGTAGAGATCCATAAAGTTAACATTACCACATTAGAGCCTAAACAAGAAGGTATTCAAAGTATTTGAAAATATTAACATAAGCATTATTTACAATTAAAATATTAACAACAAGTCCATATATGTCAGCCACTTACTAAGTGTGTTGAGATATAGTGTGTGAGGAGGACGTTGTGCAGATGTTGTTGTGAAGAGGAAAAAATGCATAACAAACATGGGTTAAGATAGAAATTTAGATGAAATGTGGACTCCACTTAATTAGCTACAGAGACAGGTAGATACACATTATTTATAGTTAAAATATTAAGAAAAATATCATATAGCTCTAGGGGTTTCTTTCGTCTTATTAACAACAATAAATATGCATTTCTTAATACTGAAATATTAGCAACAAAATCGTTTTGTGTTATGTTCAGCGATCCACACATTGAAAGCTTCCTCCACTGATATGCCTTACTTAAAACATATTCGTAAATACAAACATATGCATTATTTACAATTAAAATATGATTATTAATATAAGCATGATGTATTCATTTTTAATACTAAAATATATAATCAATTAAATAGAAATAGTATGCATCATGTAGAACTAAAATATTATCAACAATCTAAGCATAAATAATGGTATTGAGTAAATATACATTATTTATTACTAAGGCAATCCACAAATTGAATGATTCGGATTTAAACAGGAACGCAATAAAATACAGAGATAACCATATACACAAAGATGCAGTGGAAATAATGCTTCATTTCATTAATGGAAAATACCGAAATATGCTTACAACCAAAAATGGAAATAAATCAGCTAGGGCAATGGTAGCTCATCTCTGAGAAGAGATGTGGTGGCTACATGCCTCTGAACTATTCCAAACTTTGTTACAATGAGGCTCAAAGGCCTATTTATTGTTGAGAAACAATGGAAAACCCTTCACATTCCAAAACCTAACCCTAGAAGATGAAACGTCAAATCATGGGTCCCCTTTTGGGTAAATTGGTACATCAATTTCCCGGGGTCGTAACTTTGGCAAACGATCTCCGTTTGACGCGTATGATAGCTCATTAGAAAGATCTATTCAAGAACTACCACATTGGCAAGGGAAACATTCATCCATGGACCCATGTTTCCCCCAGATTTCCCAAAAAACGTCGTTTAGGGCCTCAAAACGGCTTCGGAAGTTCAGGACCCGAAAAACTGCTAAAAATAGTAAACTGTACTACAATTTAGGAAACTGAAAAAGCTGAAAGAGATAATTGTGGGGGTCCAAATGGGACAGGTGGGTGGCCACTAACATCCACCTAGATCATTGAAAGTTTTCTCTGCAGAATAGAGTTCCTTCACTTTTTCGCATATATGCTTAATTTGAAACATATTTGAAAATACAAACATATGAATTATTTACAATTATAATATTATCAATAATATAACCATAAAGTATTAATTTTTAATAATAAAATATTAACAATGGACATCCTCAATTCGAAATGCAAGGATCCACACAATGAAGGGTTCACAGTTTTCTTTGTACAATGAATCAAAATGTAAACACAAGTACCAATTAGTAATAAATAATGCATACTTCGGTAGCCAATTTGCATAGAGTTGTGAATAGAATTCATTACTAAATAAATTTGAAATTGTTATAAAGTTGATTTAATTTTATTTGTATATATTAATTTTAGATTTATAATCTTTTTAGCAAGGCAATCCTTGTGTAGAGGTTTTACCGTCCAAAAAATATTCTTCTACACAACAAAGATTTTCATTATAATCTTTGGACAATGGTAGTTATGTACAAGGAACCAATCAATATCAAATAACACAACATTAGCAAATAAGGCTCATTAATTGGTTAAGAACTGTAATGGAAAATCAAATCTTAACTCAAATGAATTGCAGCTATTAATTATATTATTAATAGATCTATACCTTAGATCCAAAACTATTATTAAATGTTAATTTCTATATTAATCAATAGTGTACTATGAGATATACAACAAAAATTCAAAACATGTGTTCAAATACAAATAGAAAGAATTATCATAAAATTGATACAGTCAAGCAGTTGAGTGTAAAATAGCTATTATAGTTCAATTTGTAAATAATGAGTAGTTCAAACATTGTTTAGATTCAAGATATAGGAATTAAAAATATTTTTCTCAATAGCATTAGAACTAATTTAATTTAATATATATCTAATAACCTTTGGAAAATGATAGCTATGTACAAGGAACCAAGTAGTATCAAATAACATAGAATTAGTAAACGAAGTTCATTAATTGATTAAAAGTTGTAATGGAAAAATCAAATGTTAATTGCAATTAGTAATTAGGTTATTAAGAGATAGATGTTGATTTTTGTTTTAATAAATAACGTAGTATGAGATATAAAACAAAATTTCAAAGCATCTATTTGAATACAAATAAACAACGTTATCATAAAATCTATATAGTCAAGTAGTTTTGAATTGTAAAAGAAACTTCTTGTACAGAACAAAAAATTTCATTGTAACCTACACACAATGAGAGCTATGTACAAGGAGCTAAATAATACAATATTAGAAAACAAATCTCAATAGGGTCAAAACTATAGTACAAAGAGTTATTTCGTGATAGGCAGAAAGGGTGTGTCAGAAACATAATTAACTAATTCTCGTTGAATGGAATTTATGCAGGTCTCAAGAAATTGTGCTAGGATTCTATTATTAAGATATATATGTATAATATACAAAATCATTTTCAAATGTATTTATTTGTATAAAAAGTATGTCTAATATATGAAACAATTCCCCAATGTTCAATGTTCTTTTAAAAAAGAACACAATGATGAATGTAATAGAAAGATGAAAGCATGTTTTTGCAAATTTATAGAAGAGACTATCAGAACATTGATATAGAATAAGATTTAGTAAGATTTGTATCCAAAATAAAATGTAAATGAGAATTTCCATATCTTACATTTGTATGAGATCATTTTCAAAACATAGTATTAAAATAAAAAAAATTCTTAATAGAATTAGAATTGTGCAAAGAAACTTGTAAAGTAAATGGATTTGCTGTAGTGGGAATTGGTGTTCCACTTCCTTGAATCGTATCTACAGCCACAAAAAAAGAATATGTAAGATGCATTACGATTCATTGATTCATTCAATAAACACACTCAACATTTTGTTTATTGTAGTCATTGTCAGGGGAAGCTGTAACTTCCATTTAAACTTTTTTTGTGAAAATATCTTATTTTATTTCCCTAGTTTCTTCCTACACCCCGACAATCAACTCACCATTATGCTTGTTGAGCTTGGAAAAATTAATTAGGCTATGTTTTAAATTGAAATTAGTGATGTTATCAAACTTCGCTACCACTTTTTATTTTTTCTCCTCCAATTCAGTTTGTACGATGTTGGCTGTAATTAACTCATAACCATACAACATGCATAGACCATCTAAGCCTTTTATAATATCAATTTCCTTGAGGTAGGAACTATCTCTCCTTTTTTATAGGTCACTACAAACTTAATTAATACTCTCAAGTTTAGTGACACTTTCAGCTCATCCAGCTTCCGATTACTTCACTCCTTCAACATCTGGTAGCCGTTTATTTTGATTTCCAAAATTAGAGAGTTTTCCTAGCTTGCGCTTAATACTAACCAATTCATTGTCAATAAATTTCTTTTATTTTAAGAATACTATTAATGAAGTGCTGAAATATTTCCATTTCTTGTTCAAATATATTAAATTAGAAACTAGTTGCAACGGATCATCAATAATTTCTAATCTTTGGCATATGTTCTCGAGGATATATGCCTTCACAACCTTAAGAACATTCACGACCTCGTTAAAATTTTGACGTATTGCAGTGGTAAAACTTGACAACGATAGTGACTATACTTCTGTTGGAGTCATAAACAGATGAATTGGATTCACAATATCTAGTAGTTCTTTTAATTTCCATTGCATTATGTGATTTTATGCAAGCACATTGGTAACATTTTGAGCAATTGCATCATTGGTATATTGATGCAATAAAATGAGCCCCGTCGCATCAATTCCAGACAAATATATATCCCTGTGTTATTCATAGATAATATTTATATTTTCAACGTTTAACTTTTCAACTCTCAATTTTCTGTTTATCTTGTCAAATTTTTCATTTTGAAATGTGACAAGATTTTCATTGAAAATAATGCCCTCTTTTTCATCTTGGTTCATTATCTTTTTACTGTCTACTAAAAAAGTAGAAACCTAGTTAGGTTGTTCATTTCTATCATTTTCAACGTTTATAACATATTGAAGTCTTTCTCTATCGAATTGTTTCTTGGATTTTCTAGTTTGAACTATGTGCATTTGGTCTGGAAAGAATTTGCAAAAATTCTCTTGCTCATCTTCACGATTTGCTGAGTCAGCAATAAACAATTTTCCAAAACTGGGATTTTCCTCTATCCTATATTCATGGATGAAGTTGCACTAATAACAGGCTTTGAAGGAAAATATCTTAGTGTATAATTTAGGAATTTTTGTTTTTGTCTTGCTTCACTAACTCTTTGGTTGTCCATTTTCAATATATGGTACATGATTTCTTGCAAATTTAGAAACTATGTGTCATGGAAGCATATTTTGAATTAGACAAATATTTAAATAGACTATGTTCTTGCACATTATGAAATGGAAAAATTGCGTTGGTTCTATGTTTTGAGGCAATTTAGGTTATTAGGGAAAAGAAAATTATAATACCAGTGGCACGAGAGAAGGAAAAATTTAATTGATAAAATCCAATATCTATTGCACGTGTTGAAACTTTTCTAAGAATTCATGTGTTCATAAGGTACAAAATGAGTAGATATAAATCCCTAAACAATTCTAGAGAAAACAAATTACATTGAAGAGAATTTTGAAAGAACCTAACTAATTGAGAAGATCAACTATTGAATAGCATTGAATCTGCTGAGAATTGAGATCAGGAAAATAGTTGTTGGTGCAAATGTCTATGTTTCTCTTCTTTTCCATTGGAATATTTAAATATCCCTTGGCTAATTGTATAAGTGAAAATATCTTGGTTCATTTATCTTCTACTTATATTCATCTCTGATGTCGCATAAATTCACAATTTACTGTTCCAGTCTCAATTACCAGTTGTTGCTATTCTTCGCATGGAGACTACCACATGTGACACGCTTAACAAATAGAATTTGAAAATATGAAAGCCAATGTTTATAGGAAGTAATGGAAATACATATTGATATTGAAAAAACATCGTGTCCAAAAACTAAAATTTTGTCTCTTGATTTAATATCATCAAAATACATGTCATAGAAACAAAAAATTGCAATAGGTTTTCTAATGCATTTTCTAGCATAAATTTCCCAAAGTATTCTAACAATTTCTTGTATTCAGAATTCTAGGTTGGAATTTTTGTACAATATCATAGGCATACAAGTTTCCAAAACAGATAAGCGCATATATGTAATAATGAAACAATTCATGAGAATTATGAAAATCAGATTTCAAACTGACAACAATAATTGTTAAGAGTCAATATTTTGCGTAGACATGCATAACTATTTCTATCTATTGTAGGGCTACAACCACCCTCCAAAATTTTGCCTTATCCTATTTTTGTGCCTACATACCAACCTCACACAAAACTTTGTCATGATTTGTCAAGTAGTCAAGCTTCAAGTGTTTTCCTCACACAAAGGTAGCTTGTCAAGCACAATTGACCCATTCCCCTCATAGGTTGCTCAACTAGAGATGGTCTAGCTATAGGCTGAGCATATTTTCCTTGAAAATTGCACATTTGTATAAGGCAGCGAACTATCCATCCAAGAATTAAACAATCTTCTCTGATAGCCCACTGCGCTCCAAGATTGTGCAATCTTGCCAGCCAACCCTCAAAAGCTAGATTTAGGAAAATTTTCTCAACATCAAGTTTGTCAACCTAGGATTTGCACAAATGTGGGCAAAAGTTAGCTACTCTACCTAGAAATTGCCCGAATCTCCTAGGTAGTGAGGCCAGCTCCCAGCTAGAAATGTACATTTACTTCATATAGTCAAACATCCTCTTATGTGTGTAGCTGAGTTGACTGGTTCCCTCTAGGATCAAGCAAAGTATAATTTCATGCATAGGTTGCTTCTCCTAAGGAAGCATGCAAAAGAATCCCTTGTTTTAGGGATCTACGATTAGTAGTCGGAGGTTACATCCAAGGAGCAACTCAGAAACCTTCCACCAAGTGTCACTTCCCCTATATTTGTGGCATGCATGTCACAACCTCGATGTTATCAAAGGACACTACATAGATCACCCCTCACATCACTCGTGTAGCTTTGACATCCCACGTCATGTCTAGGAGCAGTCAACACATTCAGCTCAATTGTTTTTCAGTAAGCCCACTTCCCTTGCCTTGTGTTGCAATGCTGTTGCTTTTTGTGTTTTCGCTTGTGGGTGTACTTTTTGCTTGATTTCCTTAATTTCTTGTTGTCACTTACATATATAATATCTTTTCATAGATCTATTTTAGTTTTCCTTCCTATCTTGCTGCTATCACATGCATCATACTGTTTTGAACGGATGATCACCCAACCAACATACTACCTAACCCACATGCATGTTGATATGTTTGCTTAATCTTACTTTCATGTTTTGCATGCACTATCAATCAATTCTACCATCACTTAGTCTTTCCATGAATTTACTGTATTAGTTGTTTTCAGTTGCCCGTCGACAAGTTGAGCTAACCTTGGCTCAGACTCTGCCTTCACCAAGGTTGCATCACGCAATTTGGGGAAGGAAGGCTCCCCTTCCTCTCCAAATTTGCGCATTCCAACCCAGCACTGGCCTCAAAGACTATTTTTTGTATTTTTGGAGGACAATGACTACCTATCCCAAGAACTTGCACAAATATGTCCTTGGGCCAATAGTCCTTCCCAGCTAAAATTCTACATTGTGCAATCCCAACAGTTAGCAGCCAAAATGGATTGTGCATTGTGTAGTTCCAGTAGACAAGGACATCAAGTAGTAGCATCAAAACAAGCAGTATCATGAACAACAACTAAAGGAAGCATACTGCATGCAACGAATGCAATGAATGCAACGAACAAAAGAGGAAGGTTGTTGACAACACAGAGGAAGAACACAGTTGCAAGATCAAGCAGATCCACTAATAATGAAGGCAACTTTGGACACTTAGACAATGATGTGATGATGTGACATGAAGGTCACATGAATATAGAGAATGGAACGAATAAGGAGTTGCATTTTCCAAAATTAAAAATGAAGGAAGAACATGAAGTTGCACAGACAAATGAATGAGTTGCAGTAGGATCAGGAATAGAAGTTGGCGTAACATGCACTCATGGATGAAACTAGGCCTGTACAAGTTAGAGATCCATCCCAACAACTAACACAAAGCAAACATGGTGAGCAGTGATGTTGATCGCATGCAAGGGATTCAACACCATGCACGTCATTATGTGCACGCATGCAACCCAACCCATTCAACACACTCAACAAGGTGAAGAGAAGAAGCAAGTCCAACTAGAGCTGAGCATGTACTTTGACAAGTCCATATGCATGACCGCCAACACACACTTGAGTTTTAGCCACACATAAGAACAACATGCACATGTTAACAAATGAGTTGGATGAAGGAGCCAAACCAATGCATTTTTTGAAACAAAATAAACAGTTCACTTTAGCAAGAGCTCATCATGAGGTGCATGCACAGCATCACAGATGACCACACTTAGCATCACCGCACCAGCTCCACCATCACAAGCATGTCAAAGATTTTCTCTCACCACAGTGGACTGAGTGTCAATGATGTCTTGCAAGGCTTGATCAATCCATGTTTCCCGACATGAATACATGTGCATTGTAATGTTGAGTCGTGTCAAGTGTAAGTCAAGTGTTGACGATTAGATGTAACAATCATAGTGTAGGTGAAGAGCCATGAGGGTAGTTTAACTGTCACAAAGGGGAATGTCAAGGGTCACCCCATATTTTGCTATAAAGAGTCCCTCATAATTCATTGTATGGGCGTTTGGTCATCTAAGCTTCTACTAATAATATCTTGAATAAGGGTTGGACGGTATTGTAATGTGCCTTGGCTTCTCCACTACATGGAGCTCGTACATCTCTTTGGAGGAGTAGGCATGATCCAAGTGGATATTGGTGGCCACCCACCTAGTCCACTTGCATCCCCACTGTTTTTTATTTCAGCTTTTTAGTTTCCTTAATTGTAGCATAGTTTACTACTTTTACCAGTTTTTCAGGTCTTGAACTTTAGGAGCCGTTTTGAGGGCCTAAATGACATTTTTTGGGAAAGCTAGGAGCATCATGGGCCCATTAACTAATGCTCCTCTTCCGAAACTTGTAGTCCTCTGAAAGATCTTTGTAATGAGATATTGTATGTGTAAAACATAGATCTTATGCAAACGTTACGACCTCGGGAAGTTGATGTAGCAATTTATCCAAACCGAGCCCACATTTTGGTGTTTCATCTTCTAGCGTTAGGTTTTTGGATGTTTATGGTTTTTCATTATTTCTCAACAATAAATATGCCTTCGAGCCTCATTGTAACATAGTTAACATGGATGTAGCCACCACATCTCTTCTCAGAGATAAGTTACCATCGCCCTAGCTGGTTTATTTCCATTTCTGTTTGTAAGCATATTTCAGTATTTTACATTAATGAAATGAAGTATTATTTCCACTGCATCTTCTCTTATATGGGTTATTTCTATATTTTTTGCGTTCCTATTTAAATCCAGAATCAGTGGTATCAGAGAAGTCTGCTTTTTCTCTGTTTTTCTTTGCATGTCCCCCAACGAGGTCAGGATATAAGGAGTTAGGGCTTGAATTGGTTGAACCTTTCCAAGACCAGCCTCGTAAATCCTAACAACCTCCCATGGTGGATGAAAAGAAAGACAAGGGGGTAGGAGATCCTATCAAAATCTTGCTCGAAAAAGCCCTCAAGTGACAAAGGAACATGATGATAGATAGCCTTGTGCAAATCCTTCAACGGCTACTCAGAGGCAACACATCGGCTTCCAACAGCTACTGTGGAAACACCATGCCCTTTAAGGTACACGTCAATTTTGAAATCCCCATCTTTGAGGGTAAAATAGATGTAGATGTTGTACATAAATACTTAAATATGCTAGAAGCGTATTTTTCTGTTCATGAATTTTCGAATCGGGAAAATACTGTTTTCACCCTTCTCAAAGCAGCCCCGCATGTCAAGGACTGGTGGGAAATCTACTGCGAGCAGAAGGATAAAATTTCGGGCTCACTATTTTCAGCCGCACCCACTTGGGATTCATTCCGGGATGTTGTCAAGGTGCAGTACTAACTTGTCAAAAGTTGTGAGGACAAATACATCAAATGGACCACACTGTTGTAGGGAAGTGACCAAGATGTCCCGGAGTTCAGAAACATTTTTCATATCCTTCAAACACAGTCAGTTATTAACGACTCTGAGCTACATTTGCTACTCAAATATCGTGGCTACCTACATCGATACATTCACGAAGAGATGGAGTTCCTGAACATCTCCTTGCTTGACATGGTGTACTATTACGGTGTCAAAATCGAGCAAAAGTTCAAATAGAAGAAGCAAGACTTTGGATCTACAAATCCAAAGACCAAAGGATAAAGCCAAGGTGGGGTGACCCAAGAAAACCCATCGAAGCTGGAAGAAAAGAAAAACATCACAAAGTAAAAAAAGGACACTGGAAGTGTTGTGAGTTCCACAAGTGTTCCACTCATAACACAAGTGAATGTTGGACCAAGCAGTCGCTGGTGGCAGAGTTAAAGGCTTCAGAATTAGGCGCATGTTCCGACCCTGAGTCAGAACCCGACAAGGGGAATGGCAAAGGGAAGAAAATCATTGATGCGGATTCCAACGTCACTATTGCCACTGCCAAAATCTAGAAGAGTGAGCTCGAAGACCTAGAGGAGGAGGATCATCTTTTCCACTCACAGATGTGGGTGAAGGGTTCACCACTGCAATTCATTTTCAATAGTGGCAGCGAACAGAACCTCATTTCCGTAGAGGTCATGAAGCGATTGGGATATCGACTACACCACACCCGTAGCTGTACAGTATCGGGTGGCTTCATGAAGGAGGAGATCTCAATGTTTTCGAGCAGTGCCGCCTTCCCTATAGCATCAAGCCCTTAACAGATGAGGTATTGTTTGAGGTGACACCTCTGGATGTTTGTGATGTACTATTAGGCCATCCATACTTCTGGAGGCAACATGCTATGTATGATTCAAGGCCTTGTACTATCATTATTTATTTTAGTGATTAATTACACAGGATACAATAGGTAGCCCCACCTATTGCCACCTCTTTGATCACTGCTAAGAAAGGCAACAAGCTCATCTCATAGACTAGGAACTTTATTCTTTGTTTGATTCACTCCCAGTGTAAGGGGAAGATCATTGCCACATCCATGACCCCCGCGAAGGGTTCCTCCACGCAGAAGCAACAACAAAGAGATACAATCATGACATAACACAAGAACAACTTCTCCTCACCCATAGCGGTACCACACAAGTTTTAGGTGTGTGACAATGTTAGGTTGTATCTGTAGAAAGAATACCTTACAAGATCCCATCAGAAGCTCAGACCACTTCAAAATGGTCCTTACATCATTACCAAGTTTGTGGGAAATAATGATTTGGAGCATAGCATTCCTCCATTCCTGCACTTGTACTAAGTGTTGAATGTGTACTTCCCTCGACCATGCTTCCCACCATTACTGGACACGCCCGAGATTACAGAACAACTCACCAGCGACCAAGTTTAGCAGAAGTTTCCTCATCTCATGGAGGAACCCAACGGAATGGGCACCATTGCTTCCTAAGGGGGGAGGAATGATCCAGGTGGATATTGGTGGCCATCCGCCACGTCCACTTCGACCCCCACCATTGTTGCTTTCAGATTTTCATTTTCCTTAATTGTAGCACAATTTACTATTTTTAGCAGTTTTTCAGGTCCTGAACTTCTGGAGCCATTTTGAGGTCCTAAACGATGTTTTTTGGAGAACTAGGTGCAAAATGGTTCCTTGGACTGATGTTGCTCTTCCCAAAGTTATGGCTCTTGGATGGGTTTTTCTAGAGAGATATTGTATGCATCAAATGGAGATTGTATGCCAAAATCACGACCCCAGGAATTTCATGTACCAATTTACCCAAGAGGGGCCCACAGTTTGTTGTTTCATCTTCTAGTGTTAGGGTTTTGGACGTTTAGGGTTTTCCATTGCTTCTCAACAATAAATAGGCCTTCGAGCCTCATTGTAACACAACTTAGAGGCATTTAGTTGCCACATCTCTTCTCAGAGATAAGCTACCATCGCGGTACATACTTTATTTCCATTTCTATTTGTAAGCATATTTCATTATTTCCGCTACATCTTTGTGTATATGGTTATCTCTGTATTTTGTTGCATTCCTATTTAAATCTAGATCAATGGTATCAGGGTTTGCTTTTTCTCTATTTTTCTTTGCATGTCCCCAATGAGGTTGGGATATAAGGAGTTAGGGCTTGAACTGGTCGAACCTTTGCAAGACTAGCCTGGAAAATCCCGATAGCCTCCCATGGTGGTTGACAAGAAATACGAGGTGTTAGGAGATCTTATCAAAATCTTGCTCGAAGAAGCCCTCGAGTGACAATGGAACGGGATGATGGACAACTTTGTGGAAATCCTTCAGTGGCTACCTAAAGGCGATGCATCAACTTCCAATAGCTACTCTGGAAACAGCACGCCATTTAAGGTACAATTCAATTTTGAAATCCCCATCTTTGAGGGTAAAATAGACGCAGATGTTGTAGATAAATGGTTAAATCTGCTAGAAGGGTATTTTTTTGTTCATCAATTTTCAAGTTGGGGAAATATTGTTTTCACTCTTCTCCAAGCAGCCCCCATGTCAAGGACTCGTTGGAAACCTACTGCGAGCAGAAGGATGAAAGTACGGGCTCAATATTTTGATTTTCACCCACTTGGGATTCATTCTGAGATGTTGTTAGGGAGTAGTACTACCCTGTCAAAAGCTATGAGGATAAATTCATCAAATGGACCACAATACAGTAGGGAAGGGACCAAGATGTGTCAGAGTTCACAAACATTTTTCATACCCTTCGCACACAATTTGTTATCAAGCACTTTGAGCTACATTTGGTACTCAAATATTTTGGCTACCTACATAGATTCATCCAAGAAGAGATGGAGTTCATGAACATTTCGTCACTCGGCACGGCATACCGATACACTCTCAAAATCAAGTAAAAGTTCAAATAGAAGAAGCGAGACTTTGGATTTGTAGATCTGAAGACCAAAGTAGAAAGCCAAGGCGGGGTGACCTAAGACAACCCGTCGAAGCGGAAAGAAAAGAACAACCCCATGAAGTCAAAAAAGGACACCAGAAAGTGTTGTGAGTTCCACAAGAGTCCTACTCATAACACAAGTGAGTGTCAGACCAAGTAGTAGCTGGTGGCCATGTTAAAGACTTTAGAATTAGGTGCATGTTCCGACCCTGAGTTAGAACTCGACAAGGGGAATGGCAAAGGGAAGTAGATCATTGATGTGGAGCCCAACGTCACTGTTGCCACTGCCAATATCAAAAGAATGAGCCTGAAGCCCCAGAGGAGGAAGAGCGTCTTTTCCACTCACAGATGTGTGTGAAAGGTTCGCCACTGCAATTCATTGTTGACAATGGTAGCCAAAAGAACCTCATTTCAGCAAAGGTCATGAAGTAGTTGGGCCTACCGACTACAACACACCCACTGCTATGCAGTATCGGGTGGCTTCATGAAGGACGAGATCTCAATGTTCACTTGTTAGAATATTATATATTAGGGAGCAATGGAACACATAAAATATTGCAGAAATATAAACATAGAAAAAACACACAAAACAAGAGAGACACAGATATACGTGGTTCACCCAGTTTGGGCTACGTCCACCTCGAACAGCCAGTCCTTCGTTTCTATTATCCAGCAAAATGAAGAGACACAACCTACAACAAATCCGCTGTAATATCCTCTGTTTTCTCTCACCGTCTCACCTCTCTATTTCTCTCTCACATAGAATACACATCTATCTCACAGCCTCAAATACAATGCCCTCATACAAAGAGAGGGGTTTTCCTTCTAGGGAAAAAAACCCTAAACTAAACATAAGTTCTACCATCAGATCATCCGCCTAATGAACGGCTCAGATT
>APFE030371063.1:0-26185 GCA_000404065.3 Pinus taeda | reverse complement strand
GTTCAAAACTCACAATGAACAAGTCTTAAACAAGACAATTAGAACTTTGTTGCAAGATGATATTGAAATAGACGTTCAATATTAGAACCCTAGAAGTAAAGTTGAAGTTAAAGAGATGGATACAAATTAAACAACTTATTTTAATTGAATGATGTGTGTTGGATGTCAAACTTACAATTGATGTGGATAATCATATTGATATGCTGATATGATATATTTTTTTCTAACTTGCATATTGACATTGGAATTTGATTTTGTGTCCAACTTCAATACTACATGCTTAAATGTGACAATGCCAAGGTGATCAATGGATATTTTTTTTTGTTTATGCTTGATTGAACTAACAATTATGTGTATGTAATTACACATAAAAAAGCACAAATTTAAAGCTAGGAAATAAAGGATTGAGTAACAAAATGGTATAGATAGATCTCAACATAATAAAGAAAAGGACTCAATTGGAAAAAGGACAGAGGAAAATTCCCCTAATTAGATGTACCTTGTGAGGAGCTTACAATATAAATTGAGAATTCGTAAAGAATACAACGAAAATATTGTCAAAGCACAAGAAAAGTTAGATGTAAATGCTTTAATTTTGTAGAGCTTATTAGATTTGCAAAGACAAAATAAATATGAGCTTGGTGCTAGCTATGTAGACAAGCACAAAATTAAGCAAAGTCCATTTGAAATATGGAAACATAGATTGTAGACTAATATGAAAGAAGGAAGCAAGTCAATGAGCAGACATAAACAAGAAACTAAAGACAAAGTGAGAGGAGGAACTCCACTCAACACTCCATATATAAGGAAATGCAACCATGGGCAATTTTCAAGCACTACAATAACAAGAGACCACCAACAAAGGAGGAGTGAGAAAATATTAATGACAGAGAAATTCAAGAAAGAAAAACCCCGCCTTTGATGGTGTAATTAAGAAGAATAAAGAGTTAGAAGCCTCACTGCTAGGAATGAAGAAATACTTCAATTCCCATGACTAATTGAAAAAATAAAATTCATAGTAGTTGTTTTCAGCTTGAAGGGAAAAGCTAACATATGATGGGCGGATTTAGGAAATTTCAAGGACATTAGAGAGAAATAACTACCATGGGGTAGGCTTCAGAAATACTTATGGGGGATGTATCTGTTTGAGAAGTACTATGAAAGTGAGATTAAATAATTCTATGAGCATCAGCTAGGGTAACTTACCATTAATTAGTACACCAACAAATTCTTAGAATTGTTGACGTATGTGTAGTACATTAGAGATTATAATGTAAATATTCAGGAAAGGGTTCATGAAAGGGCCCTTGCATTGTTGGACATGTGAACAAAACCACCTACAAAGAGACTATCCTAAACATTAGTAGAATGGAACAAGGCGATATAATTTGCAAGGGCTAACGACAATGAACCATGTAGCTTAGAGTGTGGCACAAATTTATGCTACAATGGACAACATGTTGACATACCATCAAGGTTTAGTATTCGAGATGGAAGGTATGTTCGTCAAATAACTTGGTTTTATTTTAACTGACCCAGGTTCTAATTTTAGATATATCATCGCAAAGATCACAAAGAAATGTGCTCTACAAAAGAAAACCCATGGGAAATCATGGCTAGTTTCAATAGCCACGAGAAACAAAATATGTGTGATAGCTTAACGGAATCATGTCGTATGATGATAAGAGACATGTCCACTTCAACCACCCTCAATATTTTTCGATCAAGCTCATATGATGTTCTAACCAACATTGATAGGCTAGTGCCCCACAAAACCAAACCTGACTACTATAGTAATTCACTGGATTGCCTCAATAATGAGGGTGAGGAAGCAATGATGTAGGGAATAAGGAAGGTTATCATTGTTGGGAAAATCCAAATGTTGTAAGAAAAAATGTGCCCTTGTATGTGGTCCAGGTGACCGACGAATAATAAAACAACAAGGAGAGAATGGAACCACACCCAACATTATGGAAGTTTAGTGATGTAATTCTGGAGGAGATACTAGGATTACCACCAAAGAGAGAGATCAATTTTTCCATTGAATTTCTTTTAGGATTAGTCCCTCTCTTGAAGCCCTCATATAGCATGAGTAGACTAGAGTTAGTGTAGATAAAATTATGGCTAAAGGAGATAGACTAGAGTTAGTGGAGATAAAATTATGGCTAAAGGAGATGTTGGACAAGAGATATAATAAGCCCAATGTATCTCCCTAGGGATCCCTTATGTTATTTGTAAAGAAAAAGGATAGCATGTTGTGACTATGCATTGATTATTGACAATTGAAAGAAGCCATAGTGAAGAACAAGTACCCACTACCAATAGTTTATGACTTGTTTGATCAATTGAGAGAGGGTGCAGTCTTATGAAGAATAGGAATGTGATTGTCTATCTGTAAGTTTGAATTGTGTATGAAGACATCCATAAGATGAATTTCATGATAAAATATGGAAACTACTAGTTTTCATTAGTGTCATTTGGTCTCACAAATACCCACAACACATTTATGTCTCTGATTAGTAATGTCCTCAACCAATATTTGTTCCAGCTTGTATTGGTTTTTGTGGATGACATATTTATCTACTCAAAAACTAAAAAGGAACATGAATAAAATTTGAAAGCAATATTGCATTTGCTGAGAAAGTACAAGCTCTAAGCCAAATTCAGCAACTATGATTTCTTCCAATCTCAGGTTTAGTACTTGGTACCTATCATTTCCAAGGGAGGAGTGACAGTGGATCCTGAGAAGATCAAGGCCATCATGTAGTGGCCCACTCCTAGAAATGTCACAAAATTTAGATATTTCACGAGATTGGTTAGATATTTCTAAAAATTCATTCAAGGTTTCTCAAATATTGGTTATCCAATCATAAATTTACAAAATGATAAAATTCCAAAGGGAATTAGAGTGCACAACTAGCTTTGAGTGGCTTAAGAAATTAATCACATGTGCACCTATTTTGTGGATAGTAGACTTGAAAGAGGACTTCCATGTTCATATAAATGCCTTTGAGGAAGGAATAAGAGGAGTCCTAATGCAGGAAGGACATATGATATTTTAGGAATCAAGAAAAATAAATGAGCATCATAAGAACTATGTCACTCATGAATTTGAGCTTGCGATGATAATGTATGCATTGTAAATGGGGAGGCATTACTCGCTTGGGAGGAAGTTTCTGTTAATATCAAACCATGAGTGGTTGAGATACTTTTTTGACCATCCCCAATTAAATGCAACACAAGCCAAATGGTTGGATTTGACTAGTGAGTTTGACTTTGAGATAAAGAGTATAAAGGGTAAGGAGAACAAGGCTAGAGGATTCAGTTAATAGAAGTCTGCAAATGGCTCATTTGGAAGCCATAAGCACCCGTGAAGTTGACATCAAAGAAAGGATCAATGAGGTATTACTACATCATTAGCATTACCATCATGTGAAATATTTCTTGCAGCAAGAACCAAAAGGATTATTGAGAAAGAATTATATGATTGATGTTGTTGAAATGTTAAAATTAAAGGATATGTGGTATGTTCCTTGTATAGGAAACTTCAAGAAGCTCATATTGGATGAGTTTCAAAAGTGGCCTTATTCAGATCATCCTAGTTATCAAAAAATGATAACAACCATGAACTTGGCCATATATGAAAAATGAAAACTTAGAATACATTTCCAGGTGCCTGGAATGTCCAAAAGTCAAAGTGGAATTTAGACACCTAGTGGGATTAATGCAAACAATATAAATTCTTGAGTGGAAGGGGGAAGTGATATCTATAGAATTCATCATATGATTACCAAAATTATCCAAATAGTATGATGAAATTATGGTGGTAGTGGACAAGTTGAGTAAAGAATCTCACTTTATAGCTATCATGTCCACCCATAAGATGATTGACATAGCTCAGATATTCGTGAAGGAGATATTTAGATTGCATGGTATGCTTAAGATCTGTGCACCTGATTCTCTTCCAACACATTTTCACCTTCTTGTTTCTATTCCTCCTCTCTACCATCATTCTCAGAAGTTGGTAAGGGGTTTCTATGATTTTTCCAATCAGAGAGGCTCTTCAAGATTCACTCCTGATCTTGCATTAACATCTCATTGTATGCTCTTAAATGAACCATTTCTTCCCTTAGCTGTTGGACTATTTATAAAAGTACAAAGGTGAGATTTTGGCAATCTTCTCCTAATTGTACCCATAATTTTGGGTTAATTCTAGCAATTGATACTGAATCAGTCTCCCTAGTTTCTCTTAGTGGCTGAGTACTCCCAACCCCTCACTATATAAAGCTTCCTCCATGAACACAAGATACACATTGTTATTATTCAAACACTCAATAAGGCATCAATGTTGCAACTAAGGCTCTTATACCATTTGTAACAATCATTCTTATCAAAACATCTTATTAAAATAAAAATTATATAAATCAATCCACTACCATATATATATATATACTATATTATATATATATATATATATATATATATATATATACTATATATATATATATAAGATATATATATATTATATTCTACCACTCATATATATCCACTACCATTAATATCTGATTGATATATAAAGTGTCGAAATTGTTTTCAGCATCATTATTATAAAGTTTGTTATTGAGAATTTGATCCAATATAGCATACATATTTTGTAAAGTCCGATTGGAGTTTAATTTAAACTTTGACATTATACAAGTTATACTTTAGCCATGGTTGGAAATATCGGGGTGTCTCATGGTTGCCCCATCTAGTGCCATAGTGGTATTATAGATCTTTCCCGTTGGACAAGTGTAAGCATGAAGGTCATCGATCCTTTGATCTATGATTGTACAACTCTGAGGTACACGAGGTCATTATGGGTATTTTCCCCACTCTCTGGCTCCCGCTCATATTGTCACTTTCATTTTTTAGTGACTCCTCTCTGCCCCTAATTGGTCTAGGCTTAGATTCTTGGCTCCAACTACGTGCACAGGTGAATCTTATTTTCTATTTCTAGACTTTATGCACTCTACTACGCGGCATTATGTATTTTTTATTTGATTAAGGGTTCTAGTATTGCAAGTGACCCTCATTCTTTGTACTTACAATAGAATTTATGACTAGTCATGCCCAAGTCGTGACCACAACAAGGTACTCGAGGTTAGGGTTTCCATTTCTTCTTCAGAGATTTTTCTGGTACTTATAGTTGTTCTCAACTCCTTTTCAGTGCAGCGTAGGTGATTTCTTGTGGCTAATGGTGTCCAAAAATTCTTTCAACAGGAAAATACCATTGAACAATGTCGCTCTTGATTTTCAATGGAAAGGTGAAAGTGATTTACTAACTTTCGTTTTCTTTTTCCTTGGTGTTTATGTAGGTATGCAGTTTCAGTCTGTCAGTTAGGTTAGAAGGTTTTCATGGTGATCTAGGTGGATATTGGTGGCCACCCTCCAATTCCACTTGGACCCCCACCATTTCTTCTTTCAGTTTTTCAGTTTCCTTAATTGTAGCACAGTTTACTATTTTTAGTAGTTTTTTGGGTCCTAAACTTCTGGAGCCATTTTAAGGCCCTAAACAACATTTTTTTGGAAATCCACCATTAGAAATATTTGCTATAAAACGATATTTTTTGTCGTAGTCCTCAGAGAGATCTTTCCAATGGGCTACGATGTGCGTCAAACGGAGATAATATGACCAAGTCACGACCCCAGGAAGTTGGTTGTCCAACTCACCCCAACGGGGCCCATAAATTCTTGGTGTTACATCTCCTCGGGTTAGGGTTTTGGTTGTTTAGGGTTTGCTCTTATTGTTCAATAATAAAAAGGCCCTTGAGCCTCATTGTAAGGCAGTTCAGAGGCATGTAGCTGCCACATCTATTCTCAAAGATAAGCTACCATCTCCCTAGCTGGTTTATTTCCATTTCTGTTTGTAAGCATGTTTTAGTATTTAACATTAATGAAATGAAGTATAATTTCCGCTGCATCTCTGTGTTTATGGTTATCTCTCTAATTTTTTGTGTTCCTGTTTAAATCTGGATTAGTGGTATTAGAGGGATCTACTTTTTTTCTCTGTTTTTCTTTGCATGTCCCCAGTGAGGTTGGGATATAGGGAGTTAGGCCTTGAACTGGTAGAACCTTTGCATGACCATCCTCGCAAATCCTAAAAGCCTCCCATGGCAGATCAAAAGAAAGACAAGGGGGTAGGAGATCCTATCAAAATCTTGCTCGAAGAAGCCATCGAGCGACAAAGGAACATGATGTTGGACATCTTTGCCCAGATCCTTCAGTGGCTGCCCAGGGGTGATGCATCAGCTTCCAACAGCTACTCTGGAAATGCCACACCATTTAAGGTACAAGTTAATTTTGAAATCCCCATATTCGAGGGTCAAATAGATGCAGATGTTGTCGATAAATGGTTAAATATGCTAGAGGGTTATTTTTTTGTTAATGATTTTTCGAGTCGGGAAAATATTATTTTCACTCTTCTTAAAGTAGCTCCCCATGTCAAGGACTGGTGGGAAACCTATTGCGAGCAGAAGGATGAAAGTACAGGCTCACTATTTTTAGCCACACCCACATGCATTTCAGGATGCCATCAAGGAGTAGTACTACCCTATCGGAAGCTATGAGGATCAATACATAAAGTGGACCACGCTGCAGTAGGGAGAGGACGAAGACGTGCCAGAGTTTGCTAATATTTTCCATGCCCTTCACACAAAGTTGGGTATCAAGGATTTGGAGCAACATTTCGTACTCAAATACTGTGGCTACCTGAACAAGTACATCCAAGAAGAAATATAATTCCTAAACATCTCGTCGCTCAGCACAACATACCGATATGCCATCAAGGTCGAGCAAAAATTTAAACAAAAGAAGTGAGACTTTGGATCTGCGAATCCGAAGAAAGGGAAAGGTGTCTTCAAACTGTAGAACAAAGGACAAAGCCAAGGCAGGGTGGCCTAAGACAACCCACCAAAGCTACCAGCAAAGAACATCGCCGTGAAGTCAAAAAAGGACATGGGAAAGTGGTGGGAGTTCCATAAGAGCTCCACTCACAACACAAGTGAGTGTCGGGCCAAGCAGTCACTAGTGGCCAAGCTAAAGGTTTTAAAATCAGATGCATGTTTCAACTCTGAGTCAGAACTCGACAAGGGGAATGACAAATGGAAGTAAATTATCGATGTGGAGCCTAATGCCATCGTTGCCACCATGAAGATCCAGAAGGAGGAACCTGAAGATCCAGAGGAGGAGGAGCGTCTCTTCCAATCCGAGATGTGGGTAAAGGGCTCCCCGCTACAGTTCATTTTCAATAGCAAGAGCCAAAAGAACCTCATTTTGGTAGAGGTTGTGAAGTGGATGGGCTTACCGACCATAGCACATCCACAACCATACACCATTAGCTGGCTTCACCAAGGACGGGATCTTTGCATAAACCAACAATGTCACCTTCCATACAATATCAAGCCCTTCACAGATGAGGTATTGTGTGACATTTCTCCCCTTGAAGTCTATGATATATTATTAGGACAACCATACTTGTGCAAGCGACATGCTATGTATGAATCAAGGCCCCATGCTATTATTGTTACTTTGGGAAGTAAGTTGTACAGGATACCAGAGGTAGCACCACCTACCACCATCTCTTTGGTTACTGCAAAACAATGCAATAAGCTCATTTCCAAAACTAGGAAATTTGTTTTGCTGATCATACACCCTTAAGGAAAGAAGAAGGCGGTGGCTGCAACCTCCAGACAAGGCCCCTCCACATGACAACTACAGAAGGACAAGGTTGTGGAGGAGTACGAGGACATATTCACCACCCTCGTAGGGGTTCCTCTACACTATCAGGTCAAGCAATCCATCGATTTGACCCGAGGTGCACCACTGCCCAATGGACCAATCTATCAATGCTCCATTCTGGAGAACGATGAAATCAAGAGGAAGATTTTGGAACTGTTGCCGAAAGGTCACATCCATCTGAGTTCATCACCCTGTGGGAGCCTGATCGTGTTGGTACAGAAGAAGGATGCGACTTGGAGACTCTGTATTGACTATCAGGCACTGAAAAATATCACTGTCCATAATAGGTACCTGATCCCATGAATTGATGACCTCCTGGACCAACTAAAGGCGGGAAAATATTTCAATAAGATTGATTTGAAGTCAGGATATCACCAGGTACCAATCAAACCCTCCGATGTGTGGAAAATGGCCTTAAAAGCCAAGGAGGGCCTTTTTGAATGGTTGGTTATGCCTTTCAGATTGACGAACGCTCCTGCAACCTTCATGAGGCTAATGGATGACATATTGCAGCCATTCACCAACTCATTTGTAGTGGTATACTTGGATGACATCCTGATCTTCAGCCAAAGTTGGGAAGAGCACCTCCACCACATCCAACAGGTTCTCCAAACGTTGTGGCAACACAAGTTATGTGCCAATTTAGAGAAATGCACTTTTTGCATGACCCAAGTTGTGAGCACCAGTATTGCAGCAATAATGCTGCAACTCCTAGGCTTCCTACTTACTTTTATCAACCCGTTAGTTTGTAACAAACTTGGAAGTGATGGTGCTATATGCACAAGTACTAGTTCTTACTACAGGTTGTCGCTTGGTCAGCTGGCGCAAGATCACTAGGAGCTCAAGCCAACTTCTATGAATTCCAGAAGAAGCTTTATATGTGATGAAAGAAAGGAAAGATTACTCTATAGAGGCTACTCTACTTGCAGAAAGAGAAAGAAGACTGAAATGCAAAGCAAACCTAACAAACCCTAATTAACCAAATAATCCTATTGTTGTAGAAAGAGAGATGAAAAACCATGAATCAATGCTATTACTTAATCTAGGAAGCAAAAAACATATACTCAAGTGATTTCTAGAAGGAAATGAGAAGAAAACATCTTTTCGGATTTTTATGTATTTTTAGGTGAAATTGTCATGCATGTAATTTATTTGTTTGCAAATGTGGCAGTGATTAGGTGGTGATGGAGGGTGAATTTGGAGTTTACAGAGGTGTAGGAAGGTATGGATGGGTCTTAAGAGGTCCTAGGTGGCCTTTTGGAGGCTTTCCCTGCAATCGGACTTCAAGAAGACACCTACAGGAAAATCTAGAGGAGGCTGTAAGGGATCTACAAGAGGTCTACAAGAGGATGCTGAGAGTTGTTTTAGAGGTTTTGAAGGTGGGAAAATGGGTGGAAAGGGTAGCCGATGGCTAGGAGGATGTGTTAAGGTGTCTAAGGTTCATGAAGGAGTATTAGGAAAGAGAAATATGGTTAGACTTGTTCAAAGAAAGAAAGGAAAGATCATCAGAAAAGTGCAGAAAATTAAGGTAGATTTGTGAGGGGATTTGGATGACCTATGGAACATGGATCAAAGAGAGATGGTGATGGATGATTGGTTGATTTATTGTGAATAGAGATGTACTACAAGAGAACTTAAAATCGAACATTGAGACTAAGTAAGCAAAGAAACTAGCTATACCTAAAAAACAGAACTGTTCATCAAGCTATTCTAAATTCTGATATGGAAAAGTAAATGTTTAACAATGCTATACGGAAAGAAAAAATAGAAGGGAATTTATTATAAAGATAGAAATGAACATGGTGAAATAGATCTGTAGAAAAATCATTAACCTTCTAAGAAACTGCAACGCTAGAAATCCTATGGAAAAGACAAATCTGTGTTTTTTATGGCAGCAAGAGGTTCTTGGCCTCAGTTCATGGTCCCAAAGGGGATAAAGGAGGCCAAGGCTCTGTTGATGGCATTTTTGTATCTTCTTCTATCACTATTCAACCTACTACAACAAACTAAAATGGAAACAACCTTTTAAATCACCAAAAGTAACCTATCCTTAACCAAGAAAGTAATCTATCTAACATCAATGAATTCATAAACTAAAGCAAAACATATAAATACAAAACAAGAGGTGCTTGGCTGCTTGGATTGGGCCCTAACCCAAGAGCTTTATTCCTCTAAGGTAACTCATCGCTAGCTCGAACAAGATCTCATCTTCATTATCAAAATAATAATAGCATTACATGAAATTGTCAACAAAAGTAAGCTCGAAGTTGAGCAGAGAAAAACTGCAACAAAAGGTCAAAAATTTGACTAATATTCAACAACCTAATGAGGCCCTAGGCCTCTCTACTTATACAACTGGAGCTCCCAATAGCTCCCTTAAAATTAGGGAGGATTGGCTCCCAACACTTGAGATAGACAGTAGTTATCCTCCATTTGCTCAGTTGCCTCTTTGGTGCATTGATGTGGCTGCTTGTGCTCCAATCTTTCTGAAGGAGAATTCGAAGTAGGCAGTCATAAATGAGGGGGACACCCTCCTATAAATCCTCTCCCTTGTCTTTTTTGAATATATATTGCCAAATGGTCATTAAATCTTTGAATTTGTCTCCAAAATTGACCAAAAATCTGCATTAAGCACACATTCGACTTCACGGCATAATGACCAACCCAACTCACTCTATTAGCATAAATATAATAAAAAACATGCAATAAACTAATGAGAATGGTGGGTTAAGCTAAGTTAGGAGGCAAAATGAGCCCATATAATTACCCATTTATGGGGCTCATCACCAAGTTCAGTATCTGGGATACATTATTGATGAACAAAGGATGCATGTGGATCCAGCCAAGATCCAAGTCATTCAGGATTGACCATCTCCAACCACTCTAACAAAGTTTTGTAGCTTTCTAGGTCTTGCCAACTTCTACCACAGGTTCGTGTTGGGATTTTCTCATATCACTTGGACCTTGAGTCAAGCCACCAAGGGAGGAGCGAAAGAAAAATTATTTTGGTCTGAATCTCAATAGATGGCATTCACAAAGTTGAAATATCAACTCTTCTTGGCACTAGTGCTCGCATTACTAGAATTGCAACAACCATTTGAGGTCGAGACAGATGCTTCTGACTATGCTATTGGGGTAGTACTTACTCAACACGAGCATATAGTGGCATATCACAATGAGACACCTTCAGACACAGTCCGGAAGTATCCCACTTATGACAAAGAGATGTATTCCATTGTGCTAGCCTACTGACAATGGAAGCATTGCATTTTGGGGAAGGAAACGGTTATCCACACAGACCACCAAACCTTACAGTTCATAGAAACCCAAGGGAAATTGCAAAATGATCGCCATCAGAAGTGGTCCACATACCTGCAACAGTTCCATTTGAATATCAAGTATAAGAAGGGTAGCACCAATAATGTTGTAGATTGCCTCAGTCGACCACCGATCATGGCGTTAACCACCATGCTCGACTCTTGTGGGCATGAGACTTTCAATTGGCCACTTATCTACAAAAGCGACCTGGAATTCGACCCAACATACCAGAAACTCTTGGAGGGTCAGCATGTTCTAGATTTTCACCTCCAAGATGCCCTGTTATGCCACCTGGGTCACCTTTGTGTTCCTTTAAGTGAGTGTGCCAAGATGATTTGGGAAGCACACTATAGTTGGGCTACTAGGCATTTCGGGGTCGAGAAAATGGTGGCAGTACTGCAGAAGTATTTCTATTCGCTGAATCTTCAATAGGATGTCGGGAAGTACATCAAATCATGAACTATATATGCCATTGCCAAATCGACCATCAAGAAGCAAGGCCTCTATACCCCGATGCCTACCCCTAGTCGACCTTGGGAATCCATCTCCATGGATTACATGTCAGGCCTTCCTTCCACTAAGCATGGAAACAACTGTGTTTTTTTGGTCATCGACAGGTTCTTGTAGATGGCCATTATGGTGGCCTGTAAGAAGAATATCACAGCCGAAGCCAATGCTAAACTCTTCTTTGAACAAGTGTGGGTACACTTTGGGATCCCACAGTCTATCATCTCAGATCGAGACAACAAGTTCCTTAGTACATTTTGGTCCAGTCTCTGGTCGATGCTGGACACCAAACTCACTAAGTCCACAACCTTCCATCCTCAAACTGATGGCCATACAGAGGTTTCCAACAGGATGATCATACACATTCTTCACATGTACAACTCAAAGAATCCACGCACATGGGACGAGAGCCTCCGCTGTGTTCAACACATCTACAACTGGGCTCTCCACAGCTCGATTGGCCACAACCCTTTTCAGGTGGGCTTGGGATTCCAACCACTATGTCCCATTGACGTGGCCATGCCATTTGCAACTACTCACATAGATTCGGCTCGTGTCCAGTCCAAAACAGATAAGGCAAATAGCTTCATTGAGCACATCCAACATATTCCGCAGTAGGTCGATGACATTTTAGAGAAATCAAATGCCAAGTACAAGAAGTGACAAAGATTGGATGCATTTGCAAAAGCAACACCTTACCAGAGCCTATCAGAAACTCAGACCACTACAATATGGTCCTTACACCATTACCAAGGCTATGGGAGACAATGCATTTGAGCTCGGCATTCCCCCATTCCTTGGCCTGCACCCAATGTTCAATGTGGACCACCTTCAACCATACTTTCCACCATTACTAGACACATCCGACATTTCAGAACAACTCACACCCATAGAGTTAAATCTAGATTGCACAGAACAAGTTGCAACTAATCAGATCATGGACACACAGATCAAGCACACTCGCTAGCAGAATATCCAACTGCATCGAGTTGTCAAAGAAGGCCAACTCCTTCACCAGGGCAAGTGGCTCACCAGGGACCAAGTTTAGCAGAATTTTCCTCATCTCATGGAGGAACTCAACGAAATGGGGAACATTGCTTCATAAGGGGGGAGGAATGATCAAGGTGGATATTGGTGGCCACTCGCCAATTCCACTTGGACCACCACCATTTCTTCTTTCAGTTTTTCAGCTTCCTTAATTGTAGCACAGTTTACTATTTTTAGTATTTTTTTGGGTCCTAAACTTTTGGAGCCACTTCGAGGCCCTAAACAACTTTCTTTTGGAAATCCACCATTAGAATTTTTTTGTCTAAAATCATATTTTCTATTGTAGTCCTTAGAGAGATATTTCCAACGGGCTACCATGCACGTCAAACAGAGATAATATGACCAAGTCACGACCCGCAGAAGTTAGCTGTCCAACTCACCCCAACAGGGCCCATAAACTCTTGGTGCTACATCTCCTTGGGTTAGGGTTTTGGTTGTTTAGGGTTTTCTCTTATTGTTCAATAATAAAAAGGCCCTTGAGCCTCATTGTTATCGGGAAAGCTAGTGTCCATTCAGATCTACTAGTTCCACTAAGACGGGTAGGTATCTTAGAAACAAACAAACTAAAGTTACCTGCATTTTCCTTTATGAGAGATAGATGAGAGAGAAGCATAGAGTACCAACCTCAGTCTTTCACTTGGCTCCTTGTTTGTTTCCTCCCTCCTTTTACAGAGCTTCGACATTCCTTCTTTACTTGTCCTGCTTCAAAGAGCACCTGTAGAGTCAAAGCAGCATAATACCATCAAAGCATAGAGATCTATAACCATAAACAATATAGGATTAGATATATATTAACCATACAAATGCATATATCAATTCAATATTCAAAGATATACAAGATTATGGAGGAAAATTGAAATAGCTTTATTAATAGAAGTAGTAGAAGAGAGGATTACAACCCATTGGTCTGACCCAGTGCCATCCTCTCCAGCATGAAAGCTCCTCTTCACCTCATGAAAAGCTAGATCACCCAACACTATGATGTTCCACAGAGAAACCAACAACACTTCCTTACAAGATACAAAATTCCAGCCTTCGGATCTCTAGGATGAGGGATCCATATATAGATGTTTGCAGGTGGGTGAGTTAGCTTTTGTGTTTTTGATCAGTGTCATTTCTCTGATAGTTCTTGGTTCCACTTGGAGATTTCATGATCTCTTACTCATCCCTGTGAGAATTCAGAGAGGCAAGTGTCACAAGAGAAATTTCTGGAAGATTCCATGTTCATCCACCTTGAAAACTATCTCTGCCATTTGTCCACTCTCGCCAATCGCACCCTATAGAAGGGCTTTTTAGTATGCATCGCACCTTCTGTATGTAGTAAGTGAGCTACATCACACCCTTAGCACTAAGCAGTCTCTATGGTCCAGTTTTGACCAGTTCTGAGTAGTTTTTCAGGGAGAAATTCTGAGAGATGATGTAATCAAATGACCTTGTTCCTTCAGGGTGTGTAACAACACTTTTAGGGGCTTAGAAGCCCTTGGTTTATGGACATATGAGATTTGGGTTGTAGTGCCAAAATATGTCTATAACAGTTGCCCTGTAAAGCATGACGTCGTAAATCTTTTGATGTCGAGTGAAATGCTTTATCATGAGGATCCGAGGTTTTTCAAACTAGAAGGTGACCTATAATAAGATATAATAAAATACATTATCTTCATAATAATTTCATGATCTAGCTGAGGCGGGCATTCCCATGCTCAGCTTTATAAATTCATTTTCATGTACATTGGACAGAAAACTGCCTGTATGGCAGACTGATGATTCTGGTAGAGCCATCATCCCTTAGCTTGGATGATTATCTGTGCAGCTATGATGTACATTTGATGTCTTTATTTTCCTAAATATATCGCAGTCTGGATGGATGAAGCTAGATCTAGGGTCTTCAAACTCATTCAATCTTCGCTCGAAGTACAAGTCGATCCATGTGAAAGGATGTTCTGATGTTGAACATGGAAAGACATCACCTGTTTACCAGACAATGATGTAAGTTGTTAACAGGTGCAAGAGGAATCACTAATAATGATGATGACCCTCAAGATACGACAGTAAAATTTACGTGGTGTGAATACATGAGTTGATGTCAAACACCACGCAAAATCTTTCGATCGAACGTCATTTATGTAAACCTGTCACTGGAAATGAGAAACTTGTGATTAAGGCATGCAAGCTTCAAAGTACTGAAAGGGTTCTTCCTAAGTTGACTTCTTGGATAATGAATCCCACATCTACAACACAAAACGGAGAAAATGATTTTGTGGAGGTGAAAACGATTTGATGATACAAGGTTCAGGGTGGTGGTCATGAAAGAATGAAGCGTGAAGGTATTGCAATGGATGAGACATAAGCTAGGTTGGTGAATTCTCTGAGCGGATTCTCTTGGACATATCAGCGACACTGAAATGGATTGGTAGAATTAACCCCAAAAAATGGATGGTACAGAGGACCAATGGTGATATGACCCATGAATGGATAATGATGTTTTTCATTGAATTTGTATTTTCTTTCCTTGTTGGAACTCCTTGTTTTAAGTATAGTATGTGCACAAAGATATCATTAATTTTCTTAATATTTTAATTTCATTAATTTGCTTAGTGTTTTAATTTGTTTGTAGTTTCGGCATGAGAGAGATTAAAGCAATAGAAAATTTAACATTCGCATTTCGAATCTAACACCCTAATCTATAATTTTGTTGGTTAAATAATTCTTTTGCTTTGTGGTTAGATTGATTTGGAGGCCCAGTTAATATTCCATGCAATCTCGATCCCCACAAGGTATCATGAAATTTCAAATGCGAATCTTCGAGACATGTAATTCAAAATTAGAGATAGACGTGCTAGTTTAAATATCCTCTTATAACTCTAAATCTGGCAATTATCTTATACCGATATAGTATGTTGAATCTGCCGATATAGTATGTTGAATCTGTTTGGCTTTCTAAATGAAAACTTCTAAGAATTCTATTATATTAAAGTTATTTTTATTGTTCTGTTCATTGAATTAATTCCTTCGTATGTATTTTTCTGTTGGTCATTGTTTTTGGATTTTCATTCCAATAAAAGTAAGGGAATAAATGTTTAAAATTCATCATGTGTAATTTTGTATCATAATAATTGATGGATCAATTATTTTTTAGTATATTTATATAATTATAAGTAAATTAGTATTATTTAAATTTCAAATTTAATCAATTTTAAAAATAAAAATATTTAAAAACCAAATTTTCTTTAAATGTTAGTAATTTTAATTTAATTAATATTTCTCAAAATACTATAAAAACTTGATTACCTTCAGCTATGGAAATATCACAATAGTGACATGGTGAGAATACCATAATATCATCTTTCCCCATGGAATAGGATAACTTACTAGTTTGATGTATTAAGTTTTAATGAAAATCCTGAACTAGCGAGTCCTAAAAGCTTCCTAAGCTTCCTAGTTTTTGTTCTCTGACGTGATTACGGTTGCAACACAACATTGAATTATATATAATATATTATATTATAATATATATTATATATATATATATATATATATATATATATAATAACTAGTAATAAATTATTTATTAATGAATTCATATAGTATATTATGTATAAATCCAATATTAAATAGGAAAATTATAATTGAAAATGAGTGTTGGAATTGATGAGTGTATGTATACATAGATTGTATTTTTATTCATTGTTAAATTAAGTTAGAATATTTTATTCAAAAAATTGTGAAGAATCTTTTCTCGCTAGAAACATTTTCATTAGAATGCTAACTTAGTTTGGTTTTATCCATGATAATAGTTTACAAAAATTAGTAAATGGAAGAAGTATTATAATATTTAGAAGATATTTTATTTTGGATAAGAATTAGTACATCATTACTGCAATATTATAGTAAAATATCTAACTTTACTAATAAAACTAATAATCATACCTAATTAATGAAATATATTATAAATATATATTATTTATTAATAATTAAATTTTATTAATGAACTCATATTATATATATGATGTATAAATTGAATATTAAATAGGAAAATTATAATTGAAAATGAGTGTTGGAATTAATGAGCGTATGTATACATGGATTGTATTTTTATTCATTGTTAAATTAAGTTAGAATATTTTATCCAAAAAAATTGTGAAGAATCTTTTCTCGCTAGAAACATTTTCATTAGAATGCTAACTTAGTTTGGTTTTATCCATTATAATAGTTTACAAAAATTAGTAAATGGAAAAAGTATTATCATATTTATAAGATAATTTATTTTGGATAAGAATTAGTACATGATCATTGCAATATTATAGTAAAATATCTTAACTTTACTAATAGCACTAATAATCATACCTAATTAATGAAATATATTATAAATATATATTATTTATTAATAATTAAATTTTATGAAGTATTGAAAAAGAATGCTCACATCTATGTCATAAGCATAATCTACATAAGATATGTAGGCATTATAGACTACTTAGTCATTACAAAAAAAAATCATTATGAGTTTTGATGCCATATTATAAATTAAACTAAGTTGGGAGGATAGCCACCCACACTATTAAAAATAATATTACATCAAAATTTAAGGAGAAATTGTAAGGTGATAAGGAGTTAAAGGGAAATTGATTTAATAATAATTCATGAAGATCCTTCAATAATAAGAATTCAATAATAACTCAAGAAAATCCTTCTGTGCCCATTAGTTAAATAAATATCCAATGAGGAGTTGCCACATCATCTTTTTGTTGGGGGTATGACCACAAGATGGGGGCCTTAACCTTTGATCTACCATAACTCTCTATCCAAGATGAACTATGAGGCATCTCATATACCATTGGAATCAACACAATAAGGAGATCTAGTGATAATGGTCTTAGGAGAAAACCCAGTGATCTTCATCCTCAATGTCATCAATAAGTGTGGGGCTTCTAGGTCTTTCAGGGCTTCTGTACCATTGGAGCTTCAAACAATGCAATCCAGACAAATATTAAGAGCGTTCAAGCATCAATGTGGGCATCAATTAAAACACCATTCAACACTACATTGAGTCAACCTGATATTGGTTTCTATTTCGACAGGCTATCCTCGGAGAGGAGCCACATGCCATTAGACTTCTTGATAAACCTTTCTACATTTACTTAATAACAAGTTAGCTAGAGTTTCTATGGACATATCATGTGTATAAACCTCAATATGACTCAAATTTTCCACATTATTAGGAAATCCTAGATCATTAGTATCATGACTCTTGTTATGTAGGCTTGGATTTGGGTTCCTTTCTTTTTCATTTTTTGTCCATTTTGTAACATATATCCAATGTATGTTTGAATTCGTTTTCTTATATTAAATCTAAGTTTAAGCTCTTATATTGACCATATCAACTAACTAGAGATCAATCCAGCTATTATACACATATAATTTTCACATAAATGGATTTTATCATATATCCTCCATATACATCATAATTGCATTTAATTCCTAGGGAATTTATCATAAGGGTGCAATACAAGTTTCATATTTTCTTTAACTAAAAAAACCACAACTTAGCTAGCAAACTTTCATATTTACAAGTTCAATTACAAACCATATAAGAAAAAAGGGTATTATAACCTTTGTGTAATGTAGGAAATTTTAATTTAACCATATAACATATTATTTTACTTTTACTAATTGATTCATGGTCATAGAAGGTAATATTTGTTTTTTTATTCATCACAATACAATGTATGATTTTTATTTTTTAGTTTTTTTTCTAGTTGATTCATGATTTTATAGTGTATCAATTTAACTTCCTTGGCCAAATTAAAGCTATGCAACAATCTGATCTACCCAATTTGCAATCATATAACATCTAATTCATCCAAATAAGTGGTCAACAATAGGCTTAGGCTTTCAATATCTTGAATACTAATCCAAAACATTTGCAATCATATAACATCTAATTCATCCAAATAAGTGGTCAACAATAGGCTTAGGCTTTCAATATCTTGAATACTAATCCAAAACATTGGTGTTTTAGTTAAAGTCCATTTTATCTGAAAAATATTATTGGCTAGAATACTCAATGATTCTAGTAACCCCTATTTAAGTTGATTACATTTTGTTAAATTTTGAATCAATCATGTCATTTGTTAGTTCACAATTGCACCTAGAAAAAACTTAAATTTAAAAAAAAATTAAAAAAAATCAAACTATAAATAATTTACTTTAAGGAAAAAAAATATTATTTTAAAATAAATTCTAAAATCTTAAAATTTCTTTATACTTTACCATTATTTTTTCAATCAAAATTTCTCAGATCTTTAAAAAACCATATCCCATTTTCTATATGTCAAAAAAAAGAGTAATTGAAATCTTACATGTTCTGAAAATATATTTTTAGTATAATTTACATTTTCAAATATCTAGTATTAGTTTTCATTTTCAAATTTTATGTTAGAATTGGTATTTGAAATTGGATTAATTAAAAATCTAAAAATAAGAATGACGTAAAATCCAGAAGTTATCAATTACCTTGATAAAATATGAGAAATAAAAACCAATTAAATATATATATCAATATTGAGAGAAGTGGGTCCGCAAAGCCGCTTACTCTAAGTAAAGAGAATCTGCAATGAGGATAAGGGTTGTCTACAAACGCCAAAGAAAAGGACCACAGGTTTGTATTTCCACAGGCTCTCCTAAGTTGAATACAATCCAGATCACAATAAACGAGTCGATACAAATGTATCTTACGAACTACAGTATCGGAAATCGAGGAGTTGGAAACGCCAAGAGTTCATGCGCCCTTGAAATGGTAAGTCCATTATTCTTTTCAGACATATCCATTTTTTGCTCATCGAGGAGCCTCCAGTTGAAACAGTGAGTGAGCTGCGCCAGGGCGAACTCTACCACAAGCGTTCCCAATTGCTGTCCGGGGCATCCTCTCCTTCCGGCTCCGAATGGAATCCACTCAAAGTTTTGCACTTTTGCATCCAGGAAGCCTACCTCCATGAATCTCTCTGGCCGGAAACATTCAGCATCCTCCCCCCATGACTTCGGGCTCCTTCCAATTGCCCATAAATTCACTAAAAGGCGAGTCCCCCGAGGAATTTCATAGCCCAACACAGTGCAATCCTCCATAGATACGTGGGGAAGGGAAAGCGGCGCAGGTGGGTGGAGTCGAAACGTTTCTTTCACCACAGCTTGTAAATAAACGAGACAACGCAGATCGGATTCATGTACCATACGCCCAATTCCAACTACACGTTCCAGCTCGTCCTGAAGCTTCTTCAGAACTGGAGGGTTTCTCAGCAATTCGGACATTGCCCACTCTATGCTTCCAGACGACGTGTCCGAACCAGCGGACAAGATATCCTAACAACAAAACAAATCCAAAACAAATGTCAAGATATAATCATCGTTTCATATTTGATTTAAGTCATTGAAATCTAATAATTGCAGGGAGAATCTATACATAGATGACAGATTTTATATTGTCTCGAGTAATTTGGAACTCCATATCTTCATCCGCAGAGGCCGCAAGCAAAACATCCACGAGATCTGGCATGTAGTTGGGGTTATTCTGCGGTGGCGAAACGTGTTCCTCTAGTATCTTCTCTAGCAAGTCGTCTTGGATCTTGTGTATGTTCTTCAATCGACGGTTGAGACCTTGCAGATCCATCCATGCCAAGTATGGTATGAAATCTCCCATGTTCAAAGACCCTGCTAACACAAACGTTTCCTTTATCATTGAGTTGATCCCAATGCCACCAATTAGGTCTTGGTCACAGTACTTTTTACCGAAGGCCATCCTGCAGATTATATCAATCCCAAGGGCTGACACTGCCCTGCTAATGTTCACAGGACGCAGATCCGAATTAGCAATAGAGCGAATCATAGAAGAGACTTCCTCTTCTCTTATGTGGCGAAAGGAATCTATGCGTCTTGAGCTCAGCAACTGTAACACACAGATTTTACGCATCTGCCTCCAGTAAGGGCCATAGAGAGAAAATGTGACGTCGGAGGAATTATACCACAAGTACTTCGTACCGATGCTTGGAGGTCTGCTGGAGAAAGCCAGATCATGAATCTTCAGGAACTCCTCGGCCACATCTGGAGAAGAGACGACCAAAGTAAGATAGGAGCCGAGGCGGAGAGACATGAGAGGCCCATATTTCATAGAGAGAGCTGTAATTGCTTGGTGTGGAAGCTCTCCCATCATGTGAAGGTTTCCAATAATCGGCCACTGAAAAGGCCCCGGAGGAAGCTTCTATTTTCTTCCCCGGAATAAGAAACCCCATGCCGTCACCACGGCCAGAAGAATAACAGTAGCGAGATTAAAATAAAAGTATGGGCATTTATGAACTGGACACGCAGAACCCTGCAATTCAATCACCATTATCACTCAAAGCTCCCTAGACAGAGGGTTGAATTTGTAATAGCGATAGACACAGAATCACGCAATATTGTGTGATCTCCAACCTAACTCTAACGGCGAGCCTTACTTCCAAGTCTATACGATATTTAATGCACCTTTAAGAGCATGACCGGACAGGCCTTTAAGATGCCGGATACCCTCTTGGCCTTTAATACACCGCTGCATGCGCATAAGGAGTAGTCTACCGAGGCTGTAGAATGGCCCGGTTTCCGTCGCCGGCCGGAAAATCGTCTGGCAACGGCTACCGGAAAATCTCTCCACCTCCGCCACCCTCCCAACCCCGCCACCCTCCCATCCCCGCCGATCCGCCACTCTTCTGACATCTTCCCGATTTTCACAACTGACAGAAAAATCAGGCGCGTTGACATCCCAGATTTTTCGGATCCCGATCATTGAGTTGGGATCGACTACACCCAAAACCGCAGAACTCTTCGACCTTGCTCGGACCTGCGACCGCGACTCAACAACTCTCGCCCTGCTCGGACCCGCTCTCGCACAACAGCACCCCCGCTCTACAGCCTGAATCTGTTTCTGAACAGCTAACCCTTCTTTGGACATCTGAACCTGCCTTGCACGGACTCGAGCTTGCACGCATTCTACAGCCTCGGTATGTTCAAACCCTGAGCTTCACCATTTCAAATCAAAAGCACATGAACTAGAAACATTTCGTGAGTACTGTAAAATTCAATCGCAAATGTGAGTACCAGAAAACCCCTGAAGGCAGCCTGGATTACAATTGCGGCATGCTCTTCATTGGAAACTTCTTCCTATAATCTTCGAAACGCCCAACCAATCGGATTTCTTCAGCCCACGCGGAGAATAAGGCTCTGATTTAATCTCCTTAGTCTGCAACACAGGCCGATCCCCGCTAGTGCAATTTCAGAATCGCAGGTATCTTTGCCTCATGGACAAAGGACGAGGCACTTGAGACCTCCAAATGGTGAACTCAACGGCATCCAAACCAAAAATATCGTATTACAAGCTTCCACGCTCATAATTCATTCAGGGCAATTTGCTCCATAAGTACCGCAATGGCCTTCCAGCCCAAGAAAACAACTTCGATTAGCAGATCCAATTTCGGTAACCATGTTGTAAGTCCATAGTATATCTGTCCATTTATAATCTCATGCCAACCTAACTTGGATTCCATGAGTGCGTTGTGCACAACAAGGTTGATCAGGTCCTGCAATCCCCAAACCCTTCGCCAGCGTTTTCCTACTCACGAAATTCTTGTTTTTCTGATAATTACTTTAAAAGATCCTGTAAAGCATTTTCTGTAATCGGCTTATGGGAGAAGCAACACATATCTCTTTCCAAACAATAGATCAATTGGCTTTACCACAGTAGTTTCAGACTGCAGGTCAGATTCAATTAGGGCGGATTCAAACACATCTTCATGAACACAAAGTTCTGTTTCCAACTTTTCTTTGGGATCTTGGTCATCTTCACTGCCATCCTCAGGATTATAACAGGATTGTGGTTTTCCGAGACTCCATTTACTCTTTCTCTTGTCCTGCGTGTAAGGTAAATTTTAGGGGATATTCTTTTGTCGATGACTATTTCTTGAAAAAAAAGTAGTGGGCTATAACAAACGCTGCATTTACAAATTCTGAAAGGCCTAATAACATATTATACATCAGAAAAAATAAGGCAAAATTCAGAGTTTCCCCTGATACTAAATCTGATTTCTCAGCTTTCATTCAAAACCCATATCATCTGCAGCATCTTGACTATTGTGTTCAACATGAGATACTCACAATAATGAATTATCAACAATAAATAAAAAATAGAGTGATCTGCTATAATTCCTTTCAATTTTCCATCGTATTCAAAGACACAATTGCATGAGATGAAGTTCATTGCTTACAGATTGCTCTTTTCCATTGTCTTTGTTGGGAGATCGATCTTTGGAAAAGGCCTTGGCAGCCAGAATCAGGCTTTTCATAAGTTTTCTGGACTTGCCCATTACTCCTTAGACTTCATCAACCTGCATCAATTGCAATCTCTGTACATAGCAAATTCAAGAAGAGACCTATGTAAATCCTATCAATCTAGGTAGACAAGCTTGCTAAATTTCCCCTGATACTAAATACTATTTCGCAGCTTTCATTCAAAACCCATATCATCTACAGCATCTTGACTATTGTGTTCAACATGAGATACTCACAATAATGAATTATCTACAATAAATAAAAAATAGAGTGATCTGCTATAATTCCTTTCAATTTTCCATCGTATTCAAAGACACAATTGCATGAGATGAAGTTCATTGCTTACAGATTGCTCTTTTCCATTGTCTTCGTTGGGAGATCGATCTTTGGAAAAGGCCTTGGCACCCAGAATCAGGCTTTTGATAAGTTTTCTGGACTTGCCCATTACTCCTTAGATTTCATCAACCTGCATCAATTGCAATCTCTGTACATAGCAAATTCAAGAAGAGACCTATGTAAATCCTATCAATCTAGGTAGACAAGCTTGCTAAACATAGAAATGCAGACAAAAGGCCTGTTCAACCTCCAGGATGGGTGTCATGATTCATCTCCCAAATTTCTCTTAAAAGCATCATTAAACCTAAATACCGAGTTCTTGTACCAAATTGTGGAAGCCATAAACATGCATTGCTCTTAGCTGTAACATCAAAAATTTATATGCGGAATAACTTTGATTTTAAGAGCTAAATTAGATCATAACAATACCTCATCAAATATAAGGATTAATGACTCATATCAATGTGGTCTTGGACTCTGTGATTGTTTAGGGATTCACCGTCTAACAAAATAAAGATACTTACTACTAAGTTGCTCCCTTTAGCACAAGATTTTCATTTCTAATTATGTTTTTTTTTCATTATTTTTAGAATGAATAATATCTGATAATGAAAGCATAATCATCTTCCAGCTGTTAATTGTTCAACTTTTTTTGTACAGCTGAAGCATTAAGTTTTAGTGCTACAGTAAAGTTTCCTAATGAAATCTAGCTGGGATACTATATGAAGCTTGATTGAAATGCTAATTGAGGTTAGATAGTCCCTAATTCCATTGGTTGGCCATCGACAACAAAGAGTTCCCTAACCCCAAGCACAGACAAAGAGTTTTATAATTCCTAGTATAAGTTGTATCACATCTAATAACAAGAATGAGCTAACTATTTGTGTTTTCTGTATGAGACTTCATGCGGAGGTGTGTTATACTTGGATATTGGAAAGGGAACCAACATCTGCGATGTTGCTCTTATATATATTTGTGTCTTGTGCACTTATTGTACAGTGGCACTAAAAGATGCTTTCTTTTTAAATACTGCTGGCCAAGGAAATTCACACATCTGAATTGTGTTGTGGTTCTTATATTTTGTACATTCATGCAAATTGTGAAGGATCAGATGGACTATGCTATTTTTAGGTGATGTATATTCTCTCAAATATCTCTATGTGACAGGATGTTAAGAAGAGAGAGAGTGGGGATGCATTTACTATAACATTTTCAACGTTACATGAAGCTGTATCAGCCAAGCGTCTCTTGCACAGGATTGCTCTTAAAAATGACTTATTCCTTTAGAATTAATTATGACTTCAGAATTTGTGCCTTTATGGTTCTTTATATTTGGGTGTTGCATTGTCATTTAAGTCATGGACTTAAAACAATGCAATGGCCTGATCCTAATGTTCTAGAAAAATTATTCACAGATCTTTGTAAGCAGGATCAAAGACATTGAAACAGTCTAGTTTCAAGTTAAACTCAATATGACTTGTCAGAGTTCATCCATGTGTGTCAAGAGAAATGTGATCAACTTAGTTGTGCACTATAGCTTATAAGTTATTCCTATGTACTAGAGAATCTTTTACGCTATCTGCAAGATCTACCCCAGAGGACTTTCATAGTTTAATATTGATGATCACATAAATTCATTTTAAAAGCCACATTTTTGGCATTAGAACTGCAAATATTCTTTGTTCGGACCAAAAAATTTTCAGGAATGTGGGGAGTATGATTGGTGTGCTTTTTTTAGCATTTTTTGATATCCCAAAGAAATCTGAATTTTCTGTTGTTTCAGAAATATAAACCAGAGATGGATCAACCTACAGAAACCTCCTTTAATGGTTATTATGTTTCTTGGATCTTCCCCATTTGTTAATCTCTTTAGGGATCAACTTTATGTCATGGGCTTATTGAATATCAAGGTTTGCACTGAACTTTTTCATGGGCAGAGTCCAGTTATTTATCAGATAATGGGAGTTCATCTGTGGCTTTTTCTCTTGTTCTCATTTCCTAGGTGGTTCATTTATTGAGATTGCTAATTTATGCTTTTTAGATGTCTGACAAATTAAAGAACAAGCCACAGAATACAAGAAGTTAGAGTTTACAAGTGCTCCCTTACTCATTTATAATGAACAGGGGCTTATTTGGCCTACAAGCTTGCCTCTCTTACTCTTTAGATTTATTAGACATATCAGCAATTTCTAAAATTATGGTCGTAGTAGCACCTAAACTGAGCATGGACTTATTTGGCCTGCAAGCTTGCCTCTCCTACTCTTTAAATTTATTGCCATATCAGCAATTTCTAGAACAAAGTTCATAGCAGTACCTAAATTAAGCAACCTTTCAATGTCTCTTCTCAGGTCAACCATTCTTCTATTACTCAAGACTGCATGAGAATATCATATCTTATGTTTATAACAGCTGGAGTTCTGTTGCTTGTTGGTCCTGGTTAGGGCATGAAGCACAATGTTACAGCCTTTACCAATACACTTCAAACAGCCTACTACAACTGCTACCTCCATTCATGTTGATTTGTTCTCCTTCAGCTTCTAATCTGAGCTTAATCCAGACCCTAAATAAATCTCCATGCCAATCAAAATAGGTCTGCAGTCTGCGAGAGCAGTGGATTGTCTTCTCGGCCTACTGTTAAGTAGGATAAGGTATGCGGCCTGTTTGAGAGGAACTTCTTGTAGATGCAGCTTTCTTGGGAGAGATTTTTCAGTGTTCACGCCATAAAATCAACCCTAAACACTCCAGCTCTTTCATTATGTGTGCGGTCATCTTCAGGAATAACTCAGACCTGTAATATGAAATAGAAAAGCCCAGAATAGTCTTCAAACAAGCCCAAAATTGCCTTTAA
>APFE030371053.1:0-20093 GCA_000404065.3 Pinus taeda | reverse complement strand
CTTGCCAAAAATGGATCACATCTTACAAAGGGTAGTGGGAGCTTCAAGGATCTCACTACTGGATGGCTTCTTAGGATTCAATCAAATTTTAGTTCACCCAGATGATCAAGATAAAAAATCTTTCACCACACCTTGGGGAACTTTCAAATATGTGAAAATGCCTTTTGGACTCAAGAATGTTGGAGCCACATTTCAAAGGGCAATGGACATAGCGTTTGCTAAAGAAATCCATGATTTCTTAGTCATATACCTGGATGATCTAACAGCCTTCTCAAAATCAGACCAAGAACATTTAAATCACCTCAGACAAGTGTTCTTAATTTGCAGAAAGTATGGCATTTCTTTGAACCGAAAGAAATCACTATTTGGCTTGGAAGAAGGCAAACTCCTAGGCCATATAGTTTCAAAGGATGGCATAAGAATTGACCCTGATAGGATTCAAGCTATACTTCAGGTCCCCCATCCAAGAAACATCAAAGAATTGCAAGCCTTTTTAGGAAAAAATAATTTCCTAAGAAGATTTATTCCTAACTTGGCTAAGCTGATAAGATTGTTGAACAATATGCTCAAGAAAGATGCCAAGGTCAAATGGACAGTTGAGGCTAAACAAGCTTTTGAAGAAATCAAGATAGCTTTAACAAAGACACCTGTTCTTACAAGCCCTAGTTTTGATAGAGATCTTATAATCTTCTCCTTTTCTTCTGAACATACAATTGCTGTTGTCTTACTACAAAAGGATGACTTGGGATGTGAAAAATCTATTGCCTTTTTTAGTAGAGCCCTTAGTGATGCCCCACTCAAGTACCAGATCATGGAAAAGCAAGCCTATGCCCTTGTCAAAGCCATAAAGGATTTCAGAGTTTACATCCTGTACTCTCACATAGTAGCATATGTGCCCAATGCAGTAGTCAAAGACATTTTAAGTCAAGAGGGAATTGAAGGCAAGAGGGGAAAATGGATTGCCAACATTCTAGAATATGATATAGAAATCAAACCAACAAAACTTATAAAAGGACAAGGGCAAGCTAAACTAATGACTGAAACTAATTTCCAAGCCCTTGACATCAATGAACTGGATAACGAACATGAGAGGGCGACTCCACAGATCAATCAAGCCTTTTTACAATCACCTTGGTATGCTGACATATGTTTTGTATTATTAAACCTGCAAGCTCCTCCAGGGTTATCCAGAACCAAAAAGAGATTTCTAAAATTGAAATCTTCAAAATTTTGTATCATAGACAATATTTTATTTTGGAAAAATCATGAAGGTGTCCTGCTTAACTGCCTAACTTCAGATGAAGCTGATAAGGTCCTTAGAGAATTTCATGCAGGAGATTGTGGAGGGCACTTATATTGGAAATCCACAGCTGATAAAATCCTGAGGGCTGGATTTTATTGGCCCTCCCTGTTAACTGATTCAAAAAAATTTGTAATGTCATGTCATAAATGTCAGATCTTTGAAGGGAAGAAAAAGTTGCTTCCCTTACCCTTCAAGCCCATTCCAACTGAAAAACCATTTCAACAATGGGGCTTAGACTTCATTGGGGAAATCCACCCTTCATCCTCAGGCCAACATAGATGGATCCTGACAGCTATTGATTACTTCAACAAATGGATAGAGGCTATACCTTGCAGACAAGCAAATGACTCAACTATTATACAATTCCTAGAAACCAATATCTTGTCTAGATTTGGCTGCCCAGAGAAAATCATAACAGATAATGTAGCTGCCTCTAAATCCAAGAGAATGATCATCTTCTGTCACAAATATCATATCACCCTAGGTCATTCAACAGCCTATTACCCTCAAGGCAATGGCCTAGCTGAGTCCTCCAATAAAAGCCTCATCAACATCATTAAAAAGGTCTTGGAGGAGAACAAAAAGAATTGGCATAAAAAGCTGGTAAATGCACTATGGGAAGATAGGTTGACCACCAAAAGATCTATTGGTACTAGCCCATATGAGTTGGTGTATGGCCTGGAAGCTGTGTTCCCATCATCTCTTGGGATCCTTGTGATCAAATTGCTGCAGGAAATACAGGCTGAACCCAATGATATCCAGAGGAGGATCAATCAAACAATTCACTTACATCAAACAAGGGAAGAAGTGTATCAGAGAACCTAGGTTCTACAAGAGAAACTGAAAAAGGTGTTTGACAAAAGAACAAAAGCTGAAGACTTTTTCATAGGGAACAAAGTATTGAAATGGGAGTCTAGGAGGGAAGACAAAGGAAAGCATGACAAATTTGACTTTCTGTGGAAAGGACCATTTGTAATTCAAGTTGTGCAAGGCAATAACACCTTTTTTCTAAAGAGTTTGGATGAGTCAAATAATGATGAAGGCCCAGTGAATGGGAGAATGCTCAAGCACTATTATGACCCATTAGCATAGCACAGTCACATATTGTACATAAATATCTATATTTTCAGCATTTTTTCTTTCTTACATCAGATAGATAAAAGAACAACCACAACAGATTTTGAAGAATGATCAGCAAAACCATATAAAAAATGACATAAATTCTTGAAGAGCCCCATAAATAAATTTAAGGAAGGTCTATAGAACAGAGAACCAATGATAAGCAGTGATACAGGTCAGTAAAACACCAAGTGGTAATTCTTGTACAAAGGAGGTCATGAGGCACTGCATATCAGCTCATTAGATTCAGATCAAAAGTGTCAATACTGAAGGGGATTCACTGCAGTGAAGAAAGGAAAATAAGGCCATCTGACCTACTATTCTTGGCTTTCCTCCAGGAAAAGCAATCCCCAAGTGGAGCCACTGTTAGGTTCCTATACCAATAGGTTTCATCTTTCATGATTGACAGTGGAAGGGCTAAATATGTTCATCATTGCAGGCTGCAAAGGTTCCATATTTGGTGTACATACTATGAAAATTAAAAAATGAAACGAGGGTATGCCTTAAAAGAATAATCAAAAGGCAAGAAAAACAAATGGTCAAAAGAAAAGTGAAAATGAACCCCAAACTAAAGAACAGGAAAGTGGCCAATCAAAATGCCACTACTATCTTTGGGCAGTATCATACTCTACAAATACTGCTGCTAATCATATTTAATGGATGGCCCAATAGCCTAATCTGGACCATGCCATGTTTAGATTTCTTGTTGCAGAATAGAGAATGTTTCCTGTCCAAACAGCTCAAGCTCGACAGATGACTAGCTAGGTAGAGAAATGAAGGAGCCCAACTGCTTAATCTGGGTCCTTGGAAGAAATAAGGGCACATTTAGATAGGAGGGCAGTCAAAAGAAAAGGAGAACAATTAGGGTCTGCTAATTCAAGTGCACCCACTTCAAGTGAAGAAAAAATGTTAGGATTACTAGGTTGGGTAAGTAGTGCAAGGTTGCAGAAATGAAGGGCCATCACCAATTGGCTTATCAAGTACAAGACTCATTCCATCTAGGATATTGGCATCAAAACAGAGGTTTGAGGACAAGACATTGGAAGCATGTCTAATTTCCCCTATTTTTCCCCAAACATCATTTACTAACATCCCCAAGGACCTTGAGATCTGCTCAAGTGTCGTGTTCCACTTCATTTCATGACAGAGTACCAGGTCAAACTATGAAGTTCAACCAAGGAAAAGAAGCCACTTTTTTTGTGTAAAAATCTTTACTCTCCTTTCATTTACCTACCATTCCTAAGTTTTACTTCTTAAAACTTAATCTTTGCCCCTACACTCACCTCACAATGTCATATTAACAACTAATATATTATTTAGCTCCCTAAGTCCCCCATTCTCTAATTCTATAAAGATCTATGAAAATTCCCAAAAAAATCTATATAAATACCCTCCCCCTAGCACTATAGCTATATAGCCCTCTCTTGGGGAATATCAACCCATCAGGGGTTAATATTAACCCTCTTTGACCATAAATTATGGTTTTTAATTAAAAATTATGGCTAAAAATAAAAAAATCAAATCCCCGCCCTCATTAACCCTTCCAACCCTTTTTCCGCTCTTAAAATTGTGTTTGTAATGTTTTTAAAATTAAAAAAATTATTAAACTTACTCGAAACCTAAGGTTAAAACCCCCCCCCGCGCTTGATTTATTTAAATCGATTAAATTAATAGGCGGGTCCCCCTGTTCTAACGCTCCGTTACATCACGATTTCCGCTAGCTGTCTGATCGTGGGCGATGTGATCAAACGACTAGCGGTCATTTTTACATAGAACGTGCCCGACCTTTTGCATCCGGGGGATTGGCGGTATTACTGTCGTACCCCCGCCACGTGTCAGCCTCCCGCACTGTTTGGAGCCCCCCCCCCCTTAAACCACTTACCACCTATGGGGCCTCCAGGGAAACCACTTATCGCCCATCCCCCTTCGCTGACGTCACACCCCCGTCAGCGTGACGTCACCTCACCTTTCTGCCACTACGCCTCCACGTCACCTCCACGTTGTCTGTCCACCCGCCTGCCCTGCCACCGTGTCACCGCCACCTGGCCACCCACGTCAGCTGCCACGTCATCTTGCCGTACCCGGACCCATGATGACATCAGCATGACATCATCACCAAAAAGGCGCCAAAGGGCCAAAAATGCATAAAAAGATGGGAAATGACCGTTGTTTTTCATTTTCAGTCATCGTTTCCGGAGCACTCTGCATGCAAAAAACGTCGTTCACTGCCGAAATCAAGAATTCACCCACCAAAGTTGCTGTCGCCCTCATCGTCGACCCAAATACCTACAACTGATCCAGCTTGACGCCTCCCGCACCGAGAAATCCAGGTATTTTCCGCAGGCGACCTATTTTACCCACATTTCTCCTATTTTTCTCCTAAATTCTTGTAAAGAAACTCTGCAAAAGATCCTCACAGATAAATTGTCCACTAAAACACGCAAAGACCTGATAAATTCCCTGCACCACAAGGCTCTGCAAGAAACCCGTGCCCTTCTACAAAATTCACCATAAAAACTAATTGGAGAAGCCGAGCTACCGGTTAAAAGCCCATAAAACTGCACATTCATCCCTGTTTTCAAAGTTCCCCCTGAAAAACCAGCTAATTAGCTCAAACACACTCTAGTTTCTTCCAACAGAGTGCCCCAAAGTTCATAAAAACTGTACGAGTTTCCTCATACTCTCAGGGCTGCTCACTGTCAAAAACAATTTAGTGGGCATTCCTCAGTCTTTGCACCAATCCTAAGCTCAAGCAAGTATCCAGTTAAAATCAAACATGGCCACTCCATCTGCACTGGATGTTGCTCTTGTCAATCCACCTAGTAAGGAGCTGGAAGCTATGCCACTTGTAGACAGTGATTTCCTCATTGTAGATTTTGTGGCAGAGAGGAACCACTTACAGACCTTCTGCCAATTAAGGAACAATCACTTGGACAACAGTGACATGTATGGCATCTGGGAGTCTAATCTGCCCACCTACTTCCTACCATCTGTAAATGTCTTTCCTGAAGTCATTCACCTCTGTGTAGAAAACTATGACCATAAGCTCAGAGCTGTAAAGTCTCCATCTGGGAGCATCCTCTTCTACATAGCACCAGACTCCATAAATCAGATGCTGAATTACAAACAAACCCAGCTGCTATACCCTTTTTCCATTAAGTACTTGCTGGATGAGGGCTCCAAGATCTCTAGCACAGACATTGCTGCAGTGGCCAAAACTTTCATGAAGGCAGAATGCCAACCTTCTGGGCCACCTCCTTTTTCATATGCTAATTTCAATGAGGTAGGAAAGCTGCTGGTGGACATGTTAACCTCTGTGTTGGGGTTCACCACAAATGAGCATGTTGACGAAACTGTGTTGGCCATGCTATCTGCATATAGCCTTGGGAAGCCTCCTGTTGTAAAATACAATTATGCCAAGTTTATTGCCAATAAGATACATGACCAACTGTTGAGGCTGGACAGGGAAGAAATATTCAAATATTCATCATACATCTACCACCTCTTCATGTACTATCAGACAGATTGCTTCCAGTGCCACATCAAGAAACTGGATTCACAGGGTGAGAGGAGATCTGTCATCTTCTAGTCTTCAGTTTTTCATCAAATCCAGAGCTCTCCCTACTCCTACTGTGAATTTATTGACCAGTTTGTCTATCTAGTTACATGCCTCTTGAAGAGGTCTCCTCCTGCCAGATTGTCCAAAGATATGCATAAAATCTTACAGCTGTCTAGGAACTACAAAATAGGTGATTGGTATTTATACCAAAATCACACAGTTATCAGAATCTATGGTTGTGAGCTCTGTCCCTACAGGCTCCCAAGGTATGTGCCTATGAGGTTGTTTGCCTTGGAATACTATAGGCAACTCATCAATTCTGACCTTACACACTTCCATAGTGCCAAGAAGAAAGCCAATCTAAAATTCAGAGACCACCTAGGCCCATTTATGATGAACAAGAAAGATGGTTGGCAAGAAGCTGATCAAATATTAGGGCAACAGCTTAAACTCAAAAGGAGCTTCTGGTGGGTCCCTTATGACCCTGAAGGCTTTATCAGTGCTAGGAGAGTCAAGTACGAGCTGTTAGCTTATAAACATTGCCCATACCCACAAATAGAACACTTTGCCAACCAAGATGAATGGGTGCCTGACACAATAGTAGAAGAATTTACTCAGGAAGAGAAAATGGAGCAGACTGTAAAAGATTTAGAGAAAACTCTTGACTTGGATTCTTGTCAAGAGGTCATATTCAAGCAACCAACCCAAGTAGGAGAAGGCACATCAACTGCTGCAGTTGCACAGACTACCCAGCAAGCATCTACAACCACCACTATAGCAAAAGGCAAAGAAATAATGGATGAACAGCAAGAGACAGAGGCAGGGCAGCCCAGTACCTCAAAGGATCAAACTCAAGGGCAAGCCCCTTTGCAGCAAACTGGACCACCCCAAATCCCAGTTTTGCAAACACCTCTCAATGAGGAGAGAGGAAAAAAGCGAGATAGAGAGGAGGTCACACCTCCAAGTGGGTCAACACAGCAACCAGAGGCCAAGAGGCCAAGAATTGACCCTGAAATAGAGGAAGAAGACATCAGTGAGGAAAGGGCATAAAGCTAAGACAAAGAAAGACAATCCAACCAACAGACTGCCACTAGCTAATTTCAGTTGGAACAGGCCATGCAGCAAGGCACAGAGGTATCCTCCTCAAGGCAGTAGGGCAAGCAACCAGCTGGTATCAAAGGGGGTTTCATGTAGATCAAGGCACAAAATGAATTGCTGAGAGTACAACTCTATGATCAATTCTTGAAGGCAACTCCCTCCAAAAAACAACGATTGATGGCAGCATACGACATCAAGGAGGACAAACTGATTTTTACTCATTTAAAGCCTAAAGTCCCACATCCCAAAACCTCTGCAGATTACTTAAGAACAAACTTGGAGGTCTTTTCTAAAGACATACACCCCATGGATCAGATAGATCTGCACAAGCAAACAGGGGAAATGGTGTATGCCACACTTGCAGACAGGGCCATGCTGGCCCATCAGTTAAAAGAACCACTGAAAAATACTAATACACAGTTGGATTTGGAAAGGATGTCTTCCCAGGCCAAGGACAACAGAATAAAGACATTTGAAGACATTATCATTGATCTAGGACATGATCCAAAAGATCCAAAGGGTGTTAGGGCCCTTATGAAAAAGGAGGAGGATGATATTGCTGCACTCAGAAAGCAGGCAAAATTGCCTCCAACCATTCACCGTGACACTGCAGAACTAGCACAAGAAAAACAGCTTGATGACACCATGGACTTACTCATGAAGATGAATCAAAGGATACTAGGGATGGAAGGAGAATTGGAGAAAGCATGGCAAGGAAGACAGAGAGAATCAGCCTCCCAGCCCCCTCAAACTTCTACAACTCTTGGCCCTGCCCCTCCTTCACAAGCAACAATAGCCCCTCCTGCCATTCCAGCACCAACCACAGCTACATCAGCAACAGGAGCAACAACAGAAGCAACAACAGCAGCAGAATCCAACATGAGTATGGAGGACTTGATGAAAGCTGTCAAAGAGCTTGAAACTCAAGGTGACAGAAATAAATGAAGCCAAGGATAGACTGGCCAAGCTAGAGGCCAGCTATGACAAGTCCAAGATGACAGTGGCAGAAAAGCAGAGAGAAATAAAGGCCTTGGAGGCGAAAGTAAAAACTTTGGGAAAGGAATTGCTTCTAGGCAAGACCTTAGCAGAAATCAAGAAAAATATTTGGGCCAAAATTGGCCAATCAATACATGACCAATGCAGGTCAATCTAGGTAATACATGAACAAGTTGAACTGATAAGCATGGCTCATGTTGAAATACAAAGAGCCAGAACAACACTAGGAATCATGCCTGAGCAAGCCAATAAGATGATACATTTCCTCAATAATCACACTAGGGAGGAATTGGCAGCTCTAGATATAAACAGCAGAATAGACACCATCCTGACAGCTAAGAAAGTGCTAACTTTGAGGAATTTCACTAACACACTAGAAAGAAAATGTCAGGAAATGAAGGCAGAAATTGATGAATTCAGGGCAAAGATTACAGTGTTACAGGATAAAGGACTGCCAAGCCTAGTGATTGGCACAGGACAACTGTTGTCATATAACCAGTATATCACAAGGTTCAACAATTATGTTGAGAATCAAATAACAGCATCCAGCAGCTCCACAGAAGAAGCAGGTACTCCCTCTGGGCAGTCTCTGTATGACAAATTAGAAAATCTATTTTTTATTGAGCATGAGATAAATCATCTGTTTGAGGTGCCTCCAAACTTTTACAGATACACAGAAGAAGATGAAACACTGGTAAAAATAAGGAGACATCAGCTCCCTCTAGCTGATTGGTGGCAGACAATGCTGGAAATTCTGCCCAGATAATCCCATCATATTATTCCTTTTTGTGAAAATTCAGATCTCAGTCACTGTACAGGTCAGTAGAAAAATCAGCACGTAGGTATCATAGGAAGCATCTGTACAGTGACTCACCAAAGCACTCAGGCAGCAGGCTCAACCAACGCAGAATTAAAGGCACAGCTACACCCAACTTTCCTGAGCCAAAAAAGTCAAAAGTTGTCTGACAGAAAGATAGCTGCCATATCAACATTAAATGCTGTAGTTATTTCTTTCATTTACTTTTTGTAAGAGAGTTGGTGGTGCAATTTATTGCACAATAACTCACTATTGAGATATTTTGTATCCTATTTTTGTATATATATCCCCTCAAAGAACGTATTGAGGGTTGGTTATAGTGAAACTCTTTCAGAAGAGCTCTATTGTATACTTGAGACATTTTGCTAATACAAATTTCTGGTGGAGTTTCTGGTTCTTATGTTGTCTGAAAGTGGAAATGAATGGCCCTATTGTGTTGCAGAATTCCTGTGCCATGTGCTGGAACAATAAGTAATTCTGAACTGTGTTCTTGTTTTTCTGTGTATGCCAAAATTCATATATGTTCATGATCATAGAAAATAGAGAAAAAGAATAGCTTAGGATTTGTTTGAATACACCCTATGCTCAATCTCTATTTCTTAATATGTTTTCTTCTGGATTAGCCATGGATATGAATTCTTAATTGCTCATGTCTAAACTGATTCTATCACTGCGAATATTGTTTAAGAATTCTTAACTGCTCTTAAGCAACATTCTCAGTTCTCCTTTGTTAGCATAGTGAAAGATTCTCAATTGCCTTTCACTCACTAATTCCATAATCTCATTTTATAATCTAAGAAATTGTTCCACAGATGCCTATCTGGCTTTGCATCAACACTCTGCCTTCAAAAACCTACTTCAGTAGCAAACTACCTGGACTCCATTGCCCAATGGCCCAAACTGTTTAGTAAATTATACCTCAGCTCTGGTTTGAATTCACCAACCAACCAAACTCAAACAAAACAACACACCATAACTAGCCTAAAATCATTCACCAAATAAAGCTAAATCATAAAGAGAGAGCCCTCTCTGGTTACAGGTAGGCTAGGACCTGTAACTAAAAGATTGGTTAGTGGTTACCTCGGCCGTATTCCCTATAGGAAGCAGGGAACAACCTGAGTGATAACAGTCACTATGACCATCAACAACAACATATTTTCTAGAAATGAAATCCAAAGGAGACTTAGGCAAGTATCCCAAATATGCTTGAAATGGTGATGTTTTAGTTAAATAGTGCTTGGCTTGGTTGTAAGCATGTTGAATATAGTGCAAATGTTCACCCCACAACTTATGATGCTTACTGCAATACCCATGGAGAAGAAGTATCACTATCCTGTTCACCACTTTTGTTTGACCATATGTTTGCGAATGAAATGTTGTACTGTTTTTCAATTTGGTGTCCATGAATCCCCACAAGCTTGACCAAAAATTCCCAACAAAGTGAGAATCTCGGTCAGTAACAATGGATGTGGGCAATCCAAAATGAAACCATACATTCTAAAAGAATAACTAAGTAGTTTGTTCAGCTATAATTTTCTTTTTACATGGCATCAAAGTACACATTTTGCTGAACGTATCCACAACTACATACAAATAATCATGACCTCTTTTATGACAATTGAAGACCTCCTACAAAATCCATAGAAACACTCTCCCACGATTGTGAAGGAACCGAAAGTTGGGTGTACAATCCTAACTTCTTATTGCTAGGCGTACTAACTACACATAATGAGCATCCTTTAATAAAACATGTGTTAGGCCCCTATACTACTAGTATAACCCCTTATTGTTGTTAGTACAACCCCTTATTATGTTGTTGTACCCATGTAGTCCCCATATTGTTACTATTGTGCCCCTTAGAAGTCCACTATTGTTATTATTATGCACTTACATTATTATTGTTATGTCGGCTCTAATTATATTATAACCCCTTAGACTCCTATATATAGAAAGGAGGTCTTGTCATTCGTATCATCCAAGAATTGTTCATTTGTGTAATGTAAAGGAGGTTGCCCCCTCAAATAGGCTGGATTCTAAGGCGTTCAACTATCTTTTCTATCTTTTTGTGAGTTGGTTTCCTAACATTTGGTATCAAAGCTTTGGATTCTAGGGTTTTGCTGCTCCAAACAGGTCATCGTGGCATTTGCGCTATAATTTTTTTTCTGTGATGCTTTAGACACTAAAAAAAAAACCATTTGGGCCAAAATCGTGATGCACCTCGGATCCGAATTTCAGAGCATTTCACGCTATATTTGTGGAGATATGATCTGAGGAAGTTAGCCTTTTTGCAGACTCCCAAATTTCATTCCAAACAGGTGACTTGGGGAAAATAGTCATAACTTTTGTTTTGAGCATCATATTGAAATTTCATAAGAAGTTACAGAAAGGGGACAGACTGTAGTTTCTTTTGTATATTTTTCAGATCCTAAGGTCAAAACAGTGACACGTGGCACTTCATACAAGTTCGCTCTTCTAAAAAGGTATATAATCAGGTCATCTTGGGAGATTGTGCATAACTCTTTCTTGGAGAATCTAAATTCGATCAGACTGGTGGCAGTGGAAAGAGGACACAGAGGGATACTATAGAGCACAATTTCAGAACTTAAAGATATGAAAGTATAGAGTTACAGTCGTTTCAAGATCAAGCTCCTAAAATCAAGAAAAAGCAAGGGTAGGAAGTTTGATGGCAACGATCCGGTAAATTGGATACTACAAATGGAGAAAAATTTTGATCTACATGGTGTACCAATATTACAAAAGGTATGTATTGCATCTTCATATTTAGAACAAGATCAATTTTTATGGCATAAAGGGCTTTGTTCTCGTAAACAACTTATTATGTGGTCAATTTTCATAAAGGAAATTATAGCTCATTATGAGAATACAAAGAGCAACACCTTCTTTAGAGCAACACCACAACAATTGGAAGAAAAAAGAGAAAAATGGCTTTGTTACAAAGTGCAAAGAAAAATTATGGCAACAAGGAATTCTACCCTTCACAACTATAAAGATGGAAGTATTGTTTCTCCTACCCTTCCAAAAACTACAAGGGTTACACCACAACAATTGGAAGAAAAAAGAGAAAAAGGGCTTTGTTACAATTGTGATAGCAAATGCACTAAAGGTCATAAGTGTGTTGAGAAAAAATTATTTTACATAGAGTATGAAGAGGAGGAAGAAAAGGATCAAGAAACATCAAAAGGAGAGGATATATGCCAGGATCCAACCCCAGAAAAAGAAGAAATGAATCCGACCATATCTTCTACAGCATTGGCAAGAATTACCACTCCTCAAACTCTCACGATAGAAGGACATATCAAGAAGAAAAATGTTCAAGAAGTGAAAGATCACATCAAGAAAGAAGAAATGAATGCAACCATATCTTGTAATGCATTGGCCATAATTACCACTCCTCAAACTATCCAGATAGAAGGACATATCAAGAAAAAAAATGTTCAAGAAGTGAAAGATCACATCGAGCATCAAGAAATGAATCCATCCATATCGTGTAAAGCATTGGAAGAAATTACCACTCCTAAAACTCTCAAGATACCAGGACATATCAAGGAGGAAAAGGTTCAAGCAGTGAAATATCACATCGAGCATTAACAACAAGTTCTCCAACTTTTAAAGGATAACACCACTTTGGTGAAAATTCGAATAAAACAATAGGTAGATCAACATCATAGTGAAAAATGTTTTGATGCAGGTGATTGGGTATTTTTACTGCTACATCTCAAGCAAGCTATTTATGAGAAGGAAACGTTGGCAATACTACATGCACTTAAGAAATGGAGACCTTACCAAATGGGAAGACATTTGAAGGTAAAAATGGATCATGATAGTCTTAAATACTTTTTAGAACAACTATTATCTTTAGAAAAACAGAAAAAATGGGTCACAAATATGTTGGGTTATGACTTTGACATCATCTATAGAAAAGGGAAGCAAAATTTTTGTTGCAGATGCACTCTCAAGAAAGGATGAGGATGTGGAAGCATTGTTTTGTGCTATTTCTATTATCCAACTAGATTAGATAAATAAAGCAAGGGATGAATGGAAGAAGGACGAAGAAGTATGGCCACTCATTCAAAAGTTACAGAAGATCCCAATTCAAACAATATTGCCACAACTTGAAGAGGAAGGAAAAATCATATTGGAACCTGGAGCAGTCACAGAAGCAAGAACCCGACAGCTATGAAATCGATCAATTTCAGAGTATCTCATCAAGTGGAAGAACTTACCCGCTGAAGATTCCACATGCGAGGACAAGAATTTTATACAGAAGCATAAAAAACTACTCAAGCGTTGAGGACAACAATTTTTGAAGGAGAGGGGCATGTTAGGCCCCTATACTACTAGTGTAACCCCTTATTGTTATTAGTACAACCCCCTTATTATGTTGCTGTATCCATGTAGTCCCCATATTGTTACTATTGTGCCCCATAGAAGCCCACTATTGTTATTATTCTGCCCTTACTTTATTATTGTTATGTCAGCTATGATTATATTATAACCCCTTAGACTCCTATATATAGAAAGGAGGTCTTGTCATTTGTATCATCCAAGAATTGTTCATTTGTGTAATGTAAAGGAGGTTGCCCCCTCAAAGAGGCTGAATTCTAAGGCGTTCAACTATCTTTTCTATCTTTTTGTGGGCTGGTTTCCTAACAACGTGACACACTTTCAAGCATACAAGGCTAATAACAATACCTCTGTAGATGTGCTACCATGTTACTTACACCGAAATGACCAGAAATAAGAGAAGTATGTGCCTCTCTTATGATGTTGACTCTTTCTCCCTTTGGAATACAAAGCTTGCCAAGATGGTACAAGAAGTTATCATGCAAATGATAATCCAATTCCTCTACTTGGTTACCTTGAATCAAGCTTGCATAAACATTCTGAAAGTCATTTTCTAATGCATATTGCTCAATATAAATTTCATGCAAAACAAAATTATGCTTGAGTAAAGTAGCTGTACTAACAATAGGCCTAGAAAGCATATCAACAACTTTATTGTAGATACCTTTCTTATACCTTATTACCAAGTGGAATTGTTAAAGAAAACCCATCCATTGAAAGTGTCGTGATTGCTGCAACTTAGATTGAGATTGCAAGTACTGGAATGGCTGATGATTAATGTGAATGATTGTTTCCTTACCCATCAAGTAATGTTTCCACTTTTTCACACTTTGCACCAATGCATACAATTCCTTGTCATATGTAGGATAATTAATCACTTCACCATTGAAAGTTTCTGAATGAAAACATATAGGCTTACCATGTTGCATGAGGATTGCATCCATGGCATAGTCACTAGCATCAGTCTAGATCTCAAATGACTGTCTCAATTTTGGAAGTGCATGTGATGGAATTGAACTGATCTTTTCCTTCAATGCATCAAAGGTATTTTGTTGTTTTCTTCCCCACTGAAAAACCTTTTTCACACTTGTCAATGCATGCAAAGGAGTTGCTATAGAAGAAAAAGAAAGCAATGAATTTCCTCCAATATTCGGTGATTCCCAAAAAAATTATTACCTCAATAGCTGTCTTGGGCCTTGGTCAAATCAAAATGACATCAACCTTGGAGGGATCTATTTTCAACTCACCTCCTCCAACAATATGAACCAAGTAAATTAAAGAAGTCCTTCCAAACTCACACTTTGACATCTTTAAATAAAACTATTCTTTCTTTAAGACATCAAGTACTTTTCTCACATGCATAACATGTTCATCACGAGATTTACTGAAAATTAAGATGTAATCTAGGTAGACTATAAAAAACTCATCAAGAAATCGTATCAACACATCATTCATCACACACATGAAGGTAGAAGGAGCATTACTAAAACCAAAAGGCATAACTAGCCATTCAAACAAACCTTGTTTTGTTTTGAATGCTATCTTCCAAATGTTTCCATCAACAATTCTAATTTGATGGTAGCCACTCCTTAAGTACAACTTAGTAAAATGCTTTGCATCTTTAAATTGATAAAGTAAATCATCTATTCTAGGCAGTGGGTAATGATTCTCTACCGTAATGTTGTTCAATGCATGGAAGTCCACACACATGCACCATGCTCCATCCTTCTTTGGCACCAAAAAGATAGGTGAACCACATGGCAAAGAAGATGAACTGATGATCCATTTATCCAACAACTCTTGAATTTTCTTTTTAATTTCTGGACTTTCCATCATTGACACCCTGTACATAGAAATGCTAGGAAGACGACTATCTTGCTGCAACTATATCCCATCTTGGATTGCTCTCTTGGGAGGCAACCCTTTTGGTTCCTGAAACAGATCATCATATTGGTTAACAACATCAATGAATCCATATTTTAATCTTGAATCACAACCTTTAAAATATTCATCATCAACATCATTCTTGGGTTTGATCATTAGAAGCACAAAATTCTTTCTTGAATTCACTAGTCTTTTCATCTACCCCGCATTAACAAGCGAAAGATTTAGCTTCTTGCTATGAGCTCTAACAATATATTCGACTCCATCTTTAAAAAAATGGTATTTGTTGCCGTGTCTATTGAAGATAGCTTTTATTTCATAGAGATACGGGTTGCCCAAAACTATACCACATATGTCTAATGGCACAACATCAAGCTCCACTTCATCTACGAAATTTGCAGTAATGGTGAATTTCAATATACACTTTCTAGTTACCCGCAATTTTGCATTGTCACACACCCATCCCAATGGATATGGTTTATGGTGTGGAATGGTTTCCAAGTTTAAACTTTTGAAAATTTTTCAGAGATAAGATTGGCTTGAGAGCCACTGTCGAATATATTATCAATTTTTCTATGTTTTGAGATCACCCTTATGTGAAAAAGTTCTATTCTCTTCTTTTCATTTGGAGTTTCATTGTGTGAATTTGAATTACTAGTGCTAGCAATGGATTTTTTTCCCTTCATACCCATGGCTGTAATTTTAGTTTCATCGCTCGAATCGAATCCCAAATCCTGTTGAGTGGTTGCAGTTGTATTTCGTTTTCCCTTCGTGTTGAATTTCTTTGGTTTCATCTCGGGATGAAGCTTCCAACAATGAGCTCCATCATGACCCTCTTTGGATCAATGCTTCCATGTTAATTTCTCTCCTTCCTTCTTAAAAGATGCATTTTTCTTTCCCTTCGTTCTGAAACCCTTTTCTTTTCCTTTACCTTAAATGAGTTTTTACTACCCTCTTCTGGAGTGTTTTTCCCCCTTGCTTCAAGATGAGTGGCTTGCACACACACCTCATTTAGATTATTGGGAGTAAACATAAGGATAGTATGCCTAAGGTAATTGTGTAAACCCCTATGTACTTCAACAACGCGTCTTGTGATTGCAAATCTACACCTAACATTAGAGACCCTTTTATGAATTCCTAGGTGTAATATTTCACATTTTAACCTTTAAGTTGTCTAAAGTTCTTCCAATTCATGATGGATTTATGCATATAAGCTAGAGCGTAGAATTGTCTTTTAATTGCAGCAATGAAATCACATTAAGAAATTGAGATCTTACCGTGTTTTTTTATCTCTTCATGTGTCTTTGATTCCCACCATACTAATGTTGCACCCTCCATCCTCAAGGAAGCTAATTTAATCTTTATGTCATCCTCTTGAAGGTTTTGAATTTTGTAATAGACATCCAACTGACGAACCCAATTGTCTATCTTCTCTGCATTCACTTCACCATTATACATGGGCAGTTCAAATTTAACATAAAGTTTTAATAAGGGTGATTTACCAGTTGTTTTTGAGGTATGTTGATGAGTATGAGTAAGGATTGTGTTAGTGGAAAAGGGTGAAGATTCCTATGAAGAAGAAGATGAAGAAGATGGAAGAGAGGATGGAGGTTTACCTCCATTTCCATTACCGTCTCTTGAAGAAACTTCTCCATTGGGAGGTTTGGAGCTTTCACCCTGCAGTCTAGTATTCCTCTCTTCATATAGGACCTTCACCATCTCTGTCATATCAAAGAAAGCCTTCCTGAAGGCCTTCTCATTCTCTATCATTGTAGGACCTCCTTCATGAGACATGCTCACTGGAGTCTCAATTGAAACTTCAGGAAGAAATGGCAGTGGAGATTGTGGTAACCTTGCCATCCTTCCCCTTGACCCAAATTCAGGGCTTTCAACCAGCTTCCCTTCTCCTCTCTTGAGTTTTAACCTTTTAGGCTTGAAATTCACTTGCAAACAGTTAAATACTTCTTACACAAATAAAACCAAGAGCTCTGATACCAAACTTGATCTAATTGGGAAAATTAGTTTTGCTGTGCTAAAATTCCTTTTTAGAATATATTAAAAGTGCTTGAGGATTTATGATTTTTTTTTTCAAGTTTAAACATGGGCTTTTGAGTGGGTTTTTGTAATTTTATGTGCAAACTAACATAAACAAATGACTGAACAACAACATATAATAGATATAAACATCATCATAAACAATATCACAACAACACATGATGAAGGAGTTCACCCCTCTTGGGCTACGTCTCCTTGGTCCAGCTTCCAATGGCTTGGCCCTCTCTATTATACTAAAAATGTGAATACATCAGTTTATAATTCCTAGAAAGCTCTGAAACCCATTCCAATGGCTCCAGAATGCCCAAAAATACCTGTATAGCCTCTTTATGCTCTTGATTTGGTTAAAAACTGAATAATTTATAGCCTTTCACAATCTTATTCTAATTGCACCGCAAATTCACCAAAGTGTGGCACAATCCTACAAATTTTCCCCAAAAATCACTAACTGAGTGAAAATTTCGCCGAAAATTGGGCGAAATTGTCGGACACTTGAAATGTTTGCTAACGCCTAAATTCTGAAAAATGTAGCCATGTGGGGGGCCACGTGGTTGGGGCTAAGGCCAACCCCCACACTTCTCTCCACCAGTGGTTGTGTGCTGGTGGTGCGATGAAGGTCCAACCCCCATAGGCTGGCCCAACCTCCGATATGACGCGCATTAATGTTTAAATAAACGTGGAGTTCTATATGGTTAAGAACTTCCGTTGTGTCATATTGGTAGTTGGCTATGTTATGTGCTATGTGGTCGTGGGTTCAACCCTTGCTACCTATGCTCAGACTTGAACCATAATTTTGGTTTCCCCCGAGCTACCACATGGCAGCCTTCGGCTGGGCCACGTGTCAACCCTGTGGTTGGCAATCAACCACCCAATAAAATTAAGCCAAATTGCACCCATGAGAACATTCCACTTGACACATTGTTATTCGCAAAAGAATGTTGACTATTCAATCTGCCACATACACCTACCTAGTCAATGCCATGTCAGGAGTACGAACTACTATTGGGCTGTCAATTTTTTCTTAAAATTTGCGTGTTTGTGAAAGTGAACAAAACATGATTCCGGGAGCATATGGTGTCTGTTTCATGTGAAATGAGTTGCGCCAGATTTAGGATGACGACCACTATGTGGTAATCTAGGCTCCACACCAATCCGAAAACTTTGAATTTTGAGCTATTTTTTGAGCACATGATCACAACTTCTCCCAATCTTCAGCTGACATTGTCGTTGGTTTAGTACTTGGATCTACCACAATCCACTGACCTTTATCCACCAACAGATCCTCCATCTGACCATGAAATATCTCGATCTCTATCTTTCCACTGCTCACCATCTTCTTTCACCACAAGATTCGATCCTGCAGATCTCCCACTGAACAAGGTCTTACAAAGACTTGCGAAAAACCCCTCAGCAGCGAAGGCATCCCCTTAAAGCCAAAACAACCCTGATACCAAATGTAGTTTTAACCCCGTACAAAAATGACCTGCTTACGAATTCTAAAAATGGAAAATAAAGAGTGGCGAGAGAATAAAACATAAAACAAATATACAAAGAGATTTTCTCTTGGATCCCAAAATTAGGACTACCAGATTGATTTTTTCATTATATTCCTTTCAATGTTACAATACATATATATACATGATGTAGCATCCATAAACCCCAATCCATTAACCCTGTATTAGAACATAATTGTAGTTCCCTTGATCGGATCTACAAAATACCATGGCTGAAAACTATCATGCCCAAAACCATGTGGGGAAACCATGCACAAAACCATAGGTAGGTCCACCCACCTAATATAGGGCCGATTTTGTTTTCCTTGGGGCAGTGCCCCAGACTCCGTACAGGGGGGCTACTGCCCCCTCAAACCCCGCTATAGGGGGGGTTTCGGCCCCCTTGTGACCCCCCTACTGCGCCCAGTGCAATGAACAGGGAGGTTTGCTAACCCCCCTATGAACCCCCCGCTCGTGGAGCTAGTCATGGAAAGAAGATAATGCACACCCAACATGATTGAGGAAGAAGTGTACGTATAACAACATCAAGGGTCCGAGGTTCATGAGAGGGAGACTCATGTTTGAAAATTAATGAAAGTTTTGTATGGACTCAATAAAACACCTTGATCATGGTACTCTAATATTGATGAATATTTAATGAGTGTTAGTTTTACTAAAAGTGATGTTAATCCAAACTTGTACTTCAATTTTTTTAAAGATGATCTTGTGATTTTTCTACCATATGTTGATGACTTATTTCTGACATGAGCAAAGGATCTCATAGTCTAGTGTAAGAGGGAGTTGAATTTTGAATTCAAAATGAAGGATCTTGGTTTAATGCATTTGTTACACTGAATTTTGTCACCCTGACTATTTGCAGTATGTGGCCTCATCAATAGCCACATTGTCCTCTTTGTCAAGCCCCATACCTCTGCTCTTCATGTCAAAACCTCAAAGAGAGAGAAAGTCACTTAAAAACATGTTTATCTCTGGGTACGCAGGTTCTCTCTACCTTTCCTGCGTGTACGCATCCATATACATTAGACCTGCGTAGTAATACGCTCTGTATACTAAAGCTAGGGTGCGTACCCCTGTAAAGGTCAAAAGGCGCAAGTTTCATTTTTAAAAAGTTACTTGTGGTCACTTCTAGAGCCTTCTAGAAGAGTGTTTGACGTGTATTGAGCGCCTCCAGATGGTTCATGCATCCCTATGATAGAGGAACTTTTCCCATCAAGAGAGGAGCTACCCCATCCAAAAGAGGGAGTATCCCATTGATGTTGGAACTGAATAACTTCCTCTAGAACACTATAAATATAGGCATTGGGCCAAAGTAGGGGAGGTTGAAAGCTGAACATTCCAAAGGGTAGATGCTGCTGGAATTATGACTTCCTTTTAGAAGCTTGT
>APFE030371052.1:228421-244555 GCA_000404065.3 Pinus taeda | reverse complement strand
GCGGTTGAATTACAAGCGCAGCTCAAATTAGAATGGTACGCTGGTATTAAAATTAACAAACCCCATTGATATTGTGTAGGAATGATATGCAGAAGGCGCTGTCCACAGTCTGAAGGCGCGATCCAGAGATTATTACAGGAAATCGAACAGGTAATTTATATGGGTGATGGGCGCATTGTTTATGGAGATTTGTTAATTGGATTGGGAATGAGAAAAGGTGCATGTAAAATTCAAGCTTTGGTTTTTGGATTGAGTAGTGTTTGTTACACTTTTACATCAAGTAGAAATTGAGATTGTGTTGGGTTGAAAAGGAAATTCAAGTTGTTGAAATTGCGAGCGATTGAAAGATAAAGTTGAGATTGTTGTGGGTCAAATTGTTTTAAATTGGAGGTTTTGATTGGGCATTTATTGAAATGGAATTTGTCATGGACAAACTTATGGAGATCCTGGGTATTGGCAGGCCTGGCTTGCATCAGGTGGTATTAGAGCAGGAATAGCTATGTTTGAAGATTCAAGTTTTTTTTAAGTTAAGTTAATTTCATGTGATGGATGAATGTTAGATTTTTGGAACTGATGAATATTGTAGCAGAGAGTGTAGTGCTAAAGGAGTCCAACAAGGGATTCTAAGTGAATGTGGCAGAACCTAAAGATTCAACAGAGGTTGAATAAATTTGCAGATGAGAGAAGCCTACAGGAGCAGTAGAGGATGTTCGAAAGGTTCCAGCAGAGGACCAATGATTACCAAAAGATAAGATTCAGAGGGAAGGATTGGTGAGCTAAGTGGCAGCAAAATAGATTGTTGTGGTAGAGGTTCATGCAACTCATAGGTGAGGAACTCATGGCGAAGGAGATGACTACTGAAAGTCATAAAGGAGAGAGTAGAGGTTCAAAAATTGGCCACAGTAGGAAAGAGAAGAAATATGCCAAGGCGAATGGCATAAGACAACAGTTGACTCAGGAATAGTATGAAAAAGAGAAAGTTGAGATAGCAGTTCATCTTGAGCTATTGATGGAGTTGTTACAGGAAAATGTGAAAGTCCAGAGACATGGTTTGCTGATGAGGAAGAGAGTGAAGTGGCAGAGGCTACAACAGAAAATATATTTACAGAAAAGCATGCAGTTAACGGGGGAGCTGAGGAAGCTTGAGCAGATGATGGATGTACAGTTGAGACGGGAAGAAATCAGAGCAGCTGAGGTGGAAGAGGAGGTTTCCATTGATGGAATAATGGAGGAAGCAGTCAAGACTGAAAATTCTTGTGATTTAAAAACTAATGAGTTGTGCATGTTTGCAAGTACAGAATAGGAAGATGAACAAGCTTTAGAATTTGTCAAAGAAGAGTTGAATCTGAAGGATGTTCAAATCGATGATGAGATAACAAGATCTCCGAAGGAGGTGAAGAAGAAGGAATCTAATAAGGATATTGATGGAGAGAAAGAAGGACCAATTGATGATGGGTCAAGCACTAAGGACGATATGGAAAATCGTGTAAAGTTTCCAAGTTCTACTCCTAAGGAAGTTTTTGAATTGTACAGGAAACTAGATCTCCATAGAAGAGAGTTGGAGAGACAGAGGACTTATGTGCAGGTTAATTTGCTGAAGAAGCAAGGGAATAGAGTTTTTATGAAGGACAATCATGAAGGAGAAGATGGTAGAAAAGTGAGACTAGCTGATAGTCTCATGGTGAATGCAAATTAGCATACCGATGTGATGATAGAGAAGTCAGAAAAGAACTCAAAGCAGTATACTGAAGTGTTGCCAGAGAAAGCTAAGGAGGAAGCCAGTGAAGATTTGTTGAGTCCTGAAGAAAATTTTGGAGCTGCTACAGTAGTACAAGATGAAGCTACAATATTTGAAGAACTTGATTTGATACCCAAAATCAATCAAGAGGATGATGGACAATTTCTGAAGATTGTCGAAGGGGAAGATGGTGTATATGCTGGAGTAAATTTGCAACATGTTGATGAAATGCTGGAATATTTGGTGGAGACATCTGAACGAGAGGAAAAAGTGGCAGACGAAATTGTAGGTGACAAGCAAAGGAATTTTGCAGAGGGATAGGAAGTTTGGGAGGCCGCAACATCCATAGTGATAGCTAGAGCAGCATGTGGGGCAACATTTATGGTGGCAGCTGAGACAACACTAGCAGGAGCAAAATCTATGGGGGCACTGATGCCTTATGTTTTTTATTCTAACAATTGTTTTGTGAGTACAGGTCTTATTGAAGAAGTTGGAGAAAATCTGTTAGACAAAGAAATTGAAATGATGTGGCGAATGATGATGAAGGAATCCTGGAAGAGACCAGCAGTAGTGAAACAAAAGGGAAACAGAAAAGGAAAGACAGTAGAAGATTGTGAAAGCCTAATCAGTGGAGAGATGCAGCATAAAGTGTGGAAACCTGGAGAAGGACATCAGAAGGAAGCAGTGGCAAGTGGAAAGTTGCAGCACAAGATATGGGATCTAGGCAAACATAGATCTGAACACAGGATCAGGAGATCATGAAATGTTTCTACCTTGGGAGTCTGATGCAGGAGCATTGAGCCCAAGAGAAATTATTGTAAATAATAGACATAGGGGGTCAAGCATTTCTAGAATTATTTTCCTAAGTTACAAGTCAGTTTAATATTTAGGAATTTAAGTGTGATTAATTAGATGTTTCCAAAGTAGATAAATGAAAACATAGAAACTAAGGCGAGCTTTTAGGCGTAAAATCAATGGATGTGGATCATTAAGGGATAAGGAGGCTTTTCTTGTTTTTAAAACAGGAAAAGGTTGAATAAAGCATCAAGAGAATTTTGTATGCATTGCATGTAGAGTTAGAGCTTTTAGTTGAGTGATTTTAGGATTTTTAGATCATGCTAAGTTTTATAAATTATGAAGCCTCAAAGCCATTGAGAATCAGAGAGTGTGAAAGAGTGAGGTTGAGAATAGGTTGAACAACCAAGGCTATAAGTCCTCTGGAAAATTGTAAGGTCCATGAATGTTGAAGTTCTGGCCACGAATAAAGTTTGTAAGTATTTGTTTATTAATATGATAAGTGTTGTTTTTAGAAATTGGGAGTTAATTTATGAAATTGGTTTCAATATCAATCAAACTGTGAAGGGCGCTTATAATACTTTGAATGTGTCATCAAGTCGACATGACTAGAGCTGGATATAGAAATTGATATAATAGAAATTGTATCAATTCTGTTTGAAGGGTAATACACAGTCTTTGACCGCATAGTAGTGAGGAGTTAAATGAACGGAACAGGTTATGTTTGACATTCAAATTAAAAAATTCAGTGATGATTTATGTTAAAAGCGCAGGGGCAACAGTACCTGGTTATGAATTCATGCTGTAGTATGTTAATTTGAATCGATGAATTGATGAGTGCATAGAGTTTTATTGTTTAACATTGAAGAATCAAACCAGCAAATCGACCAGCATTATGTCTCTCGTTCGATGAACTAAATTTTAGGCTTCAAAAGGAAATAGCTGACACGTAGAATATGCGTAAGCGGTGTTTGTATCCAGGAACATACACATCAGAAGCATATGGAGTTTGGAGCTGGGTCGGATGAAAATGTTTTTATTTGAATTGATGTCATAGTAGAAGAAATGACATGAACAGGATCGATCCACATAAAAGAATGATATGCGAGAAGGCGTTGTCCACAATCTGAAGGCACGATCCAGAGATTATTACAGGAAATCGAACAGGTAAGTTATATTGGTGATGAGTGCCTTATTTATGGAGATTTGTTGAAAACAATGAAATGTTTAAGATTTAAATCCAGAAGTAATGTGCTAGCAAACGTATGGAATTAAATTATATAAGTTGCCAAATTGAATATAATAGTAAGGGTGCACTCTTTAATTGAACCCAGCATATGAGAACGTAATTGTAATGGTGAGACCATTGAATGTTAATTGGATTGGGAATGAGAAAAGGTGCATGTAAAATTCAAGCTTTGGTTATTGGATTGAGTAGTGTTTGTTACACTTTTACATCAAGTAGAAATTGAGATTGTGTTGGGCTGAAAAGGAAATTCAAGTTGTTGAAATTACCAAAGATTGAAAGATAAAGTTGAGATTGCTGTGATAAAGTTGAGATTGTTGTGGGTCAAATTGTTTTAAATTGCAGGTTTTGATTGGGCCTTTATTGAAATGGAATTTGTCATGGACAAACTTATGGAGATCCTGGGTATTGCAGGCCTGGCTTGCATCACCAAATACCATAATTATAAAGAGGTATGGTAAACAAATAAATATAGAAGAGGTATAATAGGATTAGAAATCAACATCTAAAATCTCATAGATCCATATTAGATCAAAAATAACATGGGCCAAATGCCATAGTAAATAAAAGATGTATGTATGTCGAATAGATAAAACTAGAATTTGCACAACATGTTGCAAAGGAAACGTTGTAAGGCAGTGGTATAAGGAACGATAGTATAGAAGGAACAATAGTATAGAAGAAAGAAGTCAAAATTTTATGCAATTTTGTTCAAAGTGAAAATAAAGATCAAAGTGGAGGATTTATGAAAATGCTCTTCATTGAGATTCTAAAACCTTTACAGGTAAGTGATTTAAATCAAACATTTCATAACAAAGTAATCTGATATCACCTTAATTCATAATGCAATGGCTAATAGTTTTTTTTTCATTAGAAATTGGTCTAATTTTATAAGGAAATATCAATAGAAAGACTTTGGTAGTAAGGGGAACACTAATAGACTCCCTCAACATTTGTTACATGATGTTGTTAATTTAGTTATGTCCAAACTATAAATAATGGTATTATTTGTTGTCTCTTTGGACCATTGTATTTTATCTAACTCAATCATTTACATAGCCTCAAATAGGTGCCCATCATTCACTTTTAGTTGAGTAATTTTAGGATTTTTAGATCATGCTAAGTTTTATAAATTATGAAGGCTCAAAGGCATTGAGAATCAGAGAGTGTGAAAGAGTGAGTTTGAGAATAGGTTGAACAGCCAAGGCTGTAAGTCCTCTGGCAAATTGTAAGGACCATGAACGTTGAAGATCTGGCCACGAAGAAAGTTTGTAAGTATTTGTTTATTAATATGATAGGTGTGGTTTTTAGAAATTGGAAGTTAATTTTTGAAATTGGTTTCAATATCAATCAAACCGTGAAGGGCGCTTATAATACTTTGAATGTGTCATCAAGTCGACATGACTAGTGCTGGATATAGAAATCGATATAATAGAAATTGTATCGATTTTGTTTGAAGGGTAATACACAGTCTTTGACCGCGTAGTAGTGAGGAGTTAAATCAATGGAACGGGTTATGTTTGACATTCAAATTAACAAATTCAGTGATGATTTATGTTAAAAGCGTAGGGGAAACAGTACCTCGTTATGAATTCATGTTGTAGAAGTTTTTATGTTAATTTGAATCGATGAATTGATGAGCACAGAGAGTTTTATTGTTTAACAATGAAGAATCAAACCAGCAAATCAACTAGCATTATGTCTCTGGTTCGATGAACTAAATTTTAGTCTTCAAAAGGAAATAGCTGACACGTAGAATATGCGTAAGCGACATTTATCTAGGAACATATGCAGCAGAAGCATATGGAGTTTGGAGTTGGGTCGGATGGAAATCTTTTTATTTGAATAGATGTCACAGCTGAAGAAATGACATGAATAGGACCGATCCACATAAATGGATGATATGCCAGAAGGCGTTGTCGACAATCTGAAGGCGTGATCCAGAGATTATTACAGGAAATCGAACAGGTAAGTTATATTGGTGATGGGTGCATTATTTATGGAGATTTGTTGAAAACAGTGAAATGTTTAAGATTTAAATCCAGAAGTAATGTGTTGGCAAACGTATGGAATTAAATTATATAAGTTGCCAAATTAAATATAACAGTAAGGGCGCACTCTTTAATTGAACCCAGCATATGAGAACGTAATTTTAATGGTGAGACCTTTGAATGTTAATTGGATTGGGAATGAGAAAAGGTGCGTGTAAAATTCAAGCTTTGGTTATTGGATTGAGTAGTGTTTGTTACACTTTTACATCAAGTAGAAATTGAGATTGTATTGGGTTGAAAAGGAAATTCGCGTTTTTGAAATTGCCAGCGATTGAAAGATAAAGTTGAGATTGCTGTGGGTCAAATTGTTTTAAATTGGAGGTTTTGATTGGGCATTTATTGAAATGGAATTTGTCATGGAAAAACTTATGGAGATGCTGGGTATTGCAAGCCTGGCTTGCATCAGGTGGTATTAGAGCAGGAATACCTCTGTTTGACGATTCAAGTTTTTTTTTTAAGTTAAGTTAATTTCATGTGTTGGATGAATGTTAGATTTTTGGAACTGATGAATATTGTAGCAGAGACTGCAGTGATAAAGGAATCCAGCAAGGGATTCTAAGTGAATATGGCAGAACCTAAAGATTCAACAAAGGTTGAATAAAGTTGCAGATGAGAGAAGCCTATAGGAGCAGTACAAGATGCTCGAAAGGTTCCAACAGAGGACAAATGATTACCAAAAGACCAGAACCGGAGGGAAGGATTAGTGATGTAAGTGGCAGCAAAATAGTTTGTTGTGGTAGAGGCTTCATGCAACTCATAGGTGAGGAACTCATGGCAAAGGAGATGACTACTGAAAGTCATAAAAGAGAGAGCAGAGGTTTAGAAAGAGGCCACAGTAGAAAAGAGAAGAAATATGCCAAGGCGAATGGCATAAGGCAGTAGTTGACTTAGGAAGAGTATGAAAAATAGTAAGCTGAGATAGCAGCTCATCTTGAGCTATTGATGGAGTTGTTACGGGAAAATTTGAAAGACCAGAGACATGGTTTTCTGATGTGGAAGAGAGTGAAGTGGCAGAGGCTACAACAGAAAATACATTTACAGATAAGCATGCAGTTAATAGGGGAGCCGAGGAAGCTTGAGTAGATGATGGATGTACAGTTGAGATGGGAAGAACTCAGAGCAACTGAGTTGGAAGAGGAGGTTTCCATTGATGAAATAATGGAGGAAGCAGTCAAGACTAAAAAGTCTTTGGATTTAAAAACTAATGAGTTGTGCATGTTTGCAGGTACAGAACAGTGAGATGAACAAGCTTTAGAATTTGTCCAAGAAGAGTTGAATCTAAAGGTTGTTCAAATCTATGATGAGATAACAAGATCTCTGAAGGAGGTGAAGAAGAAGGAATCTAATAACGATATTGATGCAGAGAAAGAAGGACCAACTGATGATGGGTCAAGCACTAAGGACGATATGGAAAATCATGTAAAATTTCCAAGTTATACTCCTAAGGAAGTTGTTGAATTGTATAGAAAACTAGATCTCGAGAGAAGGGAGTTGGAGAGGTAGAGGACTTATGTGTAGGTTAATTTGCTGAAGAAGCAAGGGAATAAAGTTTTTATGAAGGACAATCATGAAGGAGAAGATGGTAGAAAAGTGAGACTAGCTGACAGTCTCATGGTGAATGAAAATGAGCATACTGATGTGATGATAGAGAAGTCGGAAAAGAACTCAAAGCAGTATACTGAAGTGTTGCCAGAGAAAGCTAAGGAGGAAGCCAATGAAGATTTGCTGAGTCCTGAAGAAAATTTTGGAGCTGCTACAATAGTACAAGATGAAGCTACAGTATTTGAAGAACTTGATTTGATTCCCAAAATCAATCAATAGGATGATGGACAATTTCTGAAGATTGTCCAAGGGGAAGATGGAGTATATGCTGGAGTTAATTTGCAGCATGTTGATGAAATCCTGAAATATTTGTTGGAGACATCTGAACCAGAGGAAAAAGTTGCAGATGAAATTCCAGGTGACAAGCAAAGGAATGTTGCAGAGGGACAGGAGGTTTGGGAGGCCACAACATCCATAGTGACAGCTAGAGCAACATGTGGGGCGACATTTATGGTGGCAACTGAGACAACACTAGTAGTAACAAAATCTATGGGGGCACTGATGCCTTATGTTTTTTATTCTAACAATTGTTTTGTGAGTACAGGTCTTAATGAAGAAGTTGGAGAAAATCTGTTAGACAAAGAAATTGAAATGCTGTGGCGGATGATGATGAAGGAATCCTGGAAGAGACCAGCAGTAGTGAAACAAAAGGGAAGCAGGAAAGGAAAGACAGTAGAAGATTGTGAAAGCCTAGTCAGTGGAGAGATGCAGCATAAAGTGTGGAAACCTGGAGAAGAACATCAGAAGGAAGCAGTGGCAAGTGGAAAGTTGCAGCACAAGATATGGGATCCAGGCAAACATAGATCTGAACACATGATGAGGAGATCATGAAATTTTTCTACCTTGGGAGTCTGATGTAGGAGCATTCAACCCAAGAGAAATTATTGTAAATAATAGACATAGGGGGTCAAGCATTTCTAGAATTATTTTCCTAAGTTACAAGTCAGTTTAATATTGAGGCCTTTAAGTGTGATTAATTAGATGTTTCCAAAGTAAATAAATGAAAATATAGAAACTAATGCGAGCTTTCAGGCGTAAAAGCAATGGATGTGGATCATTAAGGGATAAGGAGGCTTTTCTTGTTTTTAAAAGAGGAAAAGATTGAATAAAGCATCAAGAGACTTTTGTATGCATTGCATGTAGAGTTAGAGATTTTAGTTGAGTGATTTTAGGATTTTTAGATCATGCTAAGTTTTATAAATTATGAAGCCTCAAAGACATTGAGAATCAGAGAGTGTGAAAGAGTGAGGTTGAGAATAGGTTGAACAGGCAAGGCAAATTGTAAGGGCCATGAATGTTGAGCCATGAATGTTGAAGATCTCGCCACGAAGAAAGTTTGTAAGTATTTGTTTATTAATATGATAAGTGTGGTTTTTAGAAATTGGAAGTTAATTTCTGAAATTGGTTTCAATATCAATCAAACTGTGAAGGGCACTTATAATACTTTGAATGTGTCATCAAGTCGACATGACTAGAGCTGGATATAGAAATCAATATAATAGAAATTTTATCGATTCTTTTTGAAGGGTAATACACAGTCTTTGACCGCGTAGTAGTGAGGAGTTAAATCAATGGAACGGGTTATGTTTGACATTCAAATTAACAAATTCAGTGATGATTTATGTTAAAAGCGCAGGGGCAACAGTACGTGGTTATGAATTCGTGATGTAGTATGTTAATTTGAATCGATGAATTGATGAGCGCATAGAGTTTTATTGTTTATCATTGAAGAATCAAACCAAAAAATCGACCAGAATTATGTCTCTGGTTCGATGAACTAAATTTTAGGCTTCAAAAGGAAATAGATTACACGTAGAATATGCGTAAGCGGCGTTTGTATCCAGGAACATACACAGCAGAAGCATATGGAGTTTGGAGCTAGGTCGGATGGAAATGTTTTTATTTGAATTGATGTCAAAGAAATGACATGAACAGGATCGATCCACATAAATGAATGATATGCCAGAAGGCGCTGTCCACAATCTGAAGTCGCGATCAGAGATTATTACAGGAAATCGAACAGGTAAGTTATATTGGTGATGGGTGCATTCTTTATGGAGATTTGTTGAAAACACTGACATATTTAAGATTTCAATCCAGAAGTTATGTGTTGGCAAACATATGTAATTAGATTGTATAAGTTGCCAAATTGAATATAACAGTAAGGGCGCACTCTTTAATTGAACCCAACATATGAGAATGTAATTGTAATGGTGAGACCATTGAATGTTAATTGGATTGGGAATGAGAAAAGGTGCATGTAAGATTCAAGCTTTGGTTGTTGGATTGAGTAGTGTTTGTTACACTTTTACATCAAGTAGAAATTGAGATTGTGTTGGGTTGAAAAGGAAATTCAAGTTGTTGAAATTGCGAGCGATTGAAAGATAAAGTTGAGATTGTTGTGGGTCAAATTGTTTTAAATTGGAGGTTTTGATTGGGCATTTATTGAAATGGAATTTGTCATGGACAAACTTATGGAGATCCTGGGTATTCGAGGCCTCGCTTGCATCAACAAATAACATAATTATAAAGAGGTATGATAAATAAATAAATATACAAGAGGTATAATAGGATTAGAAATCAACATCTAAAATCTCATAGATCCATATTAGATCAAAAATAACATGGGCCAAATGCCATAGTAAATAAAAGAGGTATGTATGTCAAATAGATAAAACTAGCATTTGCACAACATGTTGCAAAGGAAACGCCGTAAGGCAGTGGTATAAGGAACAATACTATAGAAGGAACAATAGTATAGAAGAAAGAAGTCAAAATTTTATGCAATTTTGTTCAAAGTGAAAATAAAGATCAAAGTGGATGATTTATGAAAATGCTCTTCATTAAGATTATGAAACAATAGTATAGAAGGAACAATAGTATAGAAGAAAGAAGTCAAAATTTTATGCAATTTTGTTCAAAGTGAAAATAAAGATCAAAGTGGAGGATTTATGAAAATGCTCTTCATTAAGATTCTGAAACCTTTACAGGTAAGTGATTTAAATCAAACATTTCATAACAAAGTAATCTGATATCACCTTAATTCATAATGCAATGGCTAATAGTTTTTTTCTCATTAGAAATTGGTCTAATTTTATAAGGAAATATCAATAGAAAGACTTTAGCAGTAAGGGGAACACTAATAAACTCCGTCAACATTTGTTACATGATGTTGTTAATTTAGTTATGTCCAAACTATAAATAATGGTATTATTTGTTGTCTCTTTGGACAATTGTATTTGATCTAACTCAATCATTTACATAGCCTCAACTAGGTGCCCACCATTCACTTTCCATAATGACTCCATGTCTTCAAATGCATTTCATAATTTTGGTATAATATATGTTTGGTGGAAAACCAATATATTTCACTTTGTAGAAAGGAGTGAACATTGCTTGGGGTAAAATTGTATTGCTCTTACCATGTGATGATCTCATCTAAACCTTGAATCTTTCTCGCCACTTATGAAATCCTTCATTCTAAATGTTTTTTGACCATGATGATATTTTCATCATTCTAAAGTAATGGATGACCACAAAAAATCAAATAACAAGTATAGAATACCAATTAATTATATGTTATTAATGACGAACTAGGACAGGGAGGATGGGTGTGATGTGCATGAGTATTTTTCACGGTCTCTGTTCGAAATGGGTAAATGTGCACGAGTATTTTTTGTGGCCTCTGTTGGAAAATTGAGAGTGGGCAATGGGGTACACTTAGAGATTTCGGCTCTATTTTTTTTATTACAACCATAATCTCGTTGGATGGTTCAAATGTTTTCTGTAGTGAAAGAGGTTTCTATCCAATGCTTCAAATGTTTTAGGCAATGAAAGAGCTAATGCTGGTTGCAAACCAGTGAATTTTATTTTGGATTATCCCTTATGTTCCCATGATTTGAAACATGTTTTTGAATAATATTTCAATAATATATTATACGATAGTACTAAAGTATTATCCCTTATGTTCCCATGATTTGAAACATGTTTTTGGATAATATTTCAATAACATATTATATGATAATACTAAAGTAACATTAATATCTGCTTTATATATTATTTGAATAATATATTAACACAATATTGAAGTCAAATATATAATATATTTGTCTTATGTTTTGAAATTTTAAATTTATGTAGAGTACAGTTTTGAAATTTTAAATTCATGTAGAGTATCGTAATATTAGAATTTGGGTGTAGATTATTTGGAAATAAAGTTGACAAAGTAATTGTTTTCAAGTTATTAATTGAAAATTTTGATTAAATTTTATATAATGAAAATCAATTTGCAATTATAATATTACTGATTATAGTGGTTAACAAAAAGTTGATAAAAAAAGCCCACAAAATCCCAAGGAATTCTTATTCAATTTCCATCCCAATTATGATATTAGTATATATAAAATAGATTTTTACTTCTTTCTAAATCTACATTCCATTTTTAGATACCATAATCTAAATTTATGATTAAGAACTATTTCAACAAAAAAAAATTGATAAACGAAACCCACAAGACCCAATTATGACATTCATATACATGAAAGACGTTTTTACATGTTAGTAAATCTACATTCCATTTTTAGATATCATGATCTAAATTTATGAGGGGGAACTTTTTATTTTGGCTCAGATTCCTTTAATTATTTAATATTAGAGGTATTTTGAGCAAATTCCAATATGATTTATCCTTATATTGTCAAATCAATATGCTGACGTTTATACACGAAATAAAAGTTACCATGAAAATAGCTCTTATGAGCGTTGAAAACGTTGTTCCTCGGGCTGGTGATTTGTTCTTACACGATCAAGTCACTGTGGCTGCTTTCTTGATCTTTTTTATCAACGTCAGGGCATAGACATTCCGATCGTGTTACGGGCACAACATGTTAAGCAAAAATCAAAACTTGTACATTCAGTTTAAGGATTGCCGATTTCCCAGTAGCTTTGTGCGTTTATGCAAAGATTCAAAGTTCAATAAAAAAATACTCACTCCACCAATTCATCGTTATGCAAAGATTCAAAGTTCAATAAAAAAAATACTCACTCAACCAATTCATCGTTAAAATTGCACTATTGGGTATCATAAATTTCTGTTCAATATTTTTATTGCACTGAATCTACCCATGAATTCAAATGCAGAAATACTGCCCGAAGAAGGGCCAGTAAGATGATCAACATAGTTGGTGAAGCGAACCGAGTTTACAAGCAGCTTAATTGTTTCATTGCACATACTACTATACTTGATTTCATCACCCACTTCAACTTGTTCATTCAGACATATGTGGTCCTATGGAGACTAAGGGTTTGGGTAAGTCATCATATTTCATCATTTTTATTGATGATTACTCACGAAATTGTTGGGTATATTTTTTGAAGGCCAAAAGTGAAGCCCTAGATACATTCAATAAGTTCAAAGCCCTTGTAGAAAATGAGAGAGGATGCAAGATCAAATGTTTGCAGAGTGACCGTGGAGGAGAATTCTACTCAAAAGATTTCCAAAATTATTGTGAGGCAGCATACTACAACATACATACACACCTGTTAATGCCTCGAAAATCGCTGCAACAACATTGGGGAAACCACCCGGTCCGGACCTTAGTGCAGCTCCTTTTCCGTTTGGGGTAGTGGCTCCGACTGGGGATAATGGGACCAATTTCCCAAAAATAGATAAAATGGGATGAGTGAATGATTTATAGATAACAACTAGCGATGTTGACAGAAATATAAATAAGTGAAACTATCCCGGGAATCTATTGAGCTCTAAAGTGCACCGCTTGATGTTCTATGTCTAAAAGACAAGCATATAGATGACTGTATCTTCACAACATAGATATTAAATCATTTGAGATTGCTGTGCTTAAATAGTTAAGCAGAGCGATTAGAGCGAAATTACTACACTTTATACATCTATATCATTATCATACACATGATTTAAAAGCAAAGGCACATCACTAAACACCCAATAGTGAAATGAATAAGATCTTCTATTATAGCGCATGCATATAATCAACGATAGCAAGAATAATTACATAACAATTCACATAAACAGAATGACTTCAAACACAAATAGAAATACCATATGAGCTGCTTGACACTCCCAGATATCAATAAGTATGTGTAGTTCTTTCCTTAACGCATAAACATTCTTCAATCAACGACAACAGCGCACAATTGTATAAAGATATTCCTTCATTAAAGTAAGAACAACTGGTCGAGTTTCATAAAAGAATATGGGCTGAAGCACAGTAGTGCAAACTTCACTCTCTTAAGTCTCTTACAAAATTTTATGACCCTTTCTAAAAACATGAAAGGGTCTATAAATACAATACTAATCTAAATATCTATTAAACAGAAATGCTACTAAACTGATATCAATAACTTTTTGTTCCTATTTTGGCTTAGCGATCTGGCGAGCTGGAGGGTGATTCATTGAGTCGGCTGCTTTCCTTTGAATCTGAGCTGATTAATTGCAAGAATTGGCTCAATTTCCAGAGGTTTGTTGAGGCGCGAACTGAGCTGGGCAGCATAGGTGGCATCTTGAATGTCGGGAATCATACACTCGATGGCATCTGTCAAACACTTCAGGGTGGCTCTTTGTGTATGTGGTTTAACTAGGAAGTGCCAATACGCTTCCATGTTTAAACTATTAATCCCAGCGATTAATCTTCCTCTTTCTTCTAACTCAGGATAACATGATTGTTACAATGCATTTTTTGTTGTAATCTGTCCTGGTGTACACTGGGAAATCATATTTGCTAAGTAGAGAGTGTTGTTAACTAAATCAACTAAATTGCTAGAAGTTTGTCTACATCTTGAAGCTGCTCTCTCTGCTTTTAACACTTGAGTGTGCCATTCTGTGAAAAGTATATCTTTATGAACTTCAAGTATCCTAGGCAAATTGGTTGTTTTTCCCGAATTCGAATCTTGCCATTCAAGATGCGCAGTAATAGCCTCATCGGCTTGGTTTAAATCATCCCTTGCTTTCTCTACCTGCTCATTTATGGATGTAGTTAATTCGCATAGTGGCTCCGCTTGAGCGATCTGTTGACATAAGAGTTTGATTTGAGATATTAGCGCATTTTTTATCAATGATGCTTCCTTTCTGAACTCTATCACCTGCGAAGCTCCCTTTATCTTTTCTAGCTGCGATGCCATTTGAGCGATTTGTTCATCCTTGGTTTTCACCATTTGCTCGTTCGCTGTTTTCAACTTTTCCAATGCCTCCGTTAATTCATTTTGTTTCTGGATCGCATTCTGGTCGAGCCTTTGCTTCTCCGCCTCCAATTGCTGGGCCAACTGATTATTCATTTGTTGTTGTGCCAACAACTGTTCTTCTGCTTGCGCTGCCTTCTGCTATTGTGTCGCTAACTGCTCCTATGCTTGCGCTACCCTCTGCTTTGTCTCGGCCAATTCTGTCTATAATGTGGAGATTTCTTGGTCCTTGTTCTTTAATAAGAGGCTTACCTCCGATGCTTTGTCAATTGTTGTTGCCGAATAGGCTCCAGTATATTGTGACAATTTAGTTAGATCATCGGAGGGATCGAGTTTCTCCTTCCATACTACATTACCCGTGACCGTTTGCTCTGGAAAGATAGAAGGTTGATCAAGCCTTCGTCTTTTCCTTGATCGCTTTACCACTGCTCTATGCCTCGGGCTGTAGAAAACATCCAATGAAGGAATATCTTCTACTTGTAGAATGATTTGATCGCTGGGATCTTTCGGAATTATCTCAATATCTTTAGATTTAGGTGGGCCGATGGTTCCACTTAGAACCTGAGATGAAGTATCATCTTGCATATCGCTGGTCTTAGGAGTGTCTGTACCTTTTGAGCCCTTTCCTCCACTGATGATAGAATCAAACTGGTGCCATTCCTGGAGAAATTTGGCGTCTATGGTAGTTTCTACATTGGCGTCAGTGGTGGTCTGTTGCCTTTTCTCAGTTGGAGGCTCCTTCTGTACTTTTTCCTATTTTTTCTTCTGCTGCTCTGCCTATTCCCTTCGCTGTTTATCCTCATGCTCTTTCTTTAACCGTTCTTCCTATTCCTTCTTATGCTTTTCCTCTTGGTCTTTCCTCTGTTGTTCCTCCTGCTCCTTATTATGATCTTTTGTTATAGCAGGAAGTTCCTTTATCTGTTGCTGACCAGGCTCGCTTGATGATGCCGCTGGGGTTGTTGCTAATAAATCTAGAGGCAGAGTTTGCAACCTCTCCTCTCTAAGTTTATTAAACTCAGTTAACCCTTCATCATTGTATTTCATCTTGGTGAGTTCTTTGGCTTGACCTATTGTTTCACTTGAAGAGAACAGGTCATCAAACATATCTTCTTGATGTTCAAACGTTGTTAATTTGGCATGTGTCCAATGCGGCATGGGCAACTCGCTTTGGGTCAAATGCCCTATTTGGGATTGTAGCGAGAGCTAAAGATTGAATCTTTGTGGCTTCTTTCTCTGCATGTTTGAGATCATGTAGGGTAAATACACCACATCTGAAGGGAAAAGTAGGCCAGCCTCTTTTCTTTTCCTTTTTGAGAGTCTGTGTAGTACTCTCAGCTGTAATCTGATATGCAATTTCTCTTGCTAGCAATTTATCAGGAACATATAAGGGGAGGAAAGGAGGATTGGCTTGGCTGTCGAAGACTCTGATATAGGTAAAATGCTCTTCTCCAAACCAACTAGCCACTGCTGGCAAATCAAAGGAGGCTAGG